>JAHDVE020009802.1:0-44797 GCA_022606495.2 Halesus radiatus | reverse complement strand
ATTATAATTACTGTATTAAGTCATTTATTATCATTGTCATTATAATAACTGAAAATAATAATGGAATAAAATAATTGTATGGGAGAGATCTTGTTTGATTTCGAAATGAGAATATGTTTGGTTCCTACCGACTATCGACATGTTATTTATTCAGTTCCTACCTCCCTAACCATCCTTACTCAGTTTAAAACTAACAGAAAATGAACAGAACATAGTAAAAAATTGAGTTCTTTTGCTTCCAGCGGGCAGGAAGGGGTCGTCTTCGAAGCTGGTTAGTGTTGATAGTTGTGAAAAAAATACCGGTTTTTATATTTATCGTTTCCTTGCAATTACCTCGAGGTACACGCTCTGGATTATTATTGTAGGTCAAAGCGGCTCCTTCATAGGTCGGTAAGGAATCAACATAAACCGGGTGCAGTAAAAATGCGGGTAATGTTGTACGATGTCTCGCTGCATGGACTCGCATACGAACCTGCGGATGTCTTTTTATTTGTAGCCATTAAGTTGTCGGTTTTTCAAATTTCTGTTTTACCATTCCGTATTTAACATAAGGACAAAAATCCCTAAACTCTAAGCATTAAATTCCATGAAATACATAACGAAATGTCTAAAAAATAGATACGTCTGAAAACTTTTGAAAGCAATTTTGAACGTTTTACCTAAAATTTTCAGTATGCATTTCATATAAAATTTAAAATATTACAGTTTGAGGATTAGTGTAGAAACCTAATACATTTTCCTAAGTACCCGTATAGAATTTACAGTTAAATCATTTGTAGTATTTACGGAGTTAGTAACCTGCAAGGGTGTATTTTTGGTTCATATACTTTAAATAGGCACCACTCCCAAGAAGTGTCTATAACGATTTGAAGGAAAATGGTTGTCGCCAGTTTACATAAGACCTTTCAACTCTTAGGCCCCAGACAGTTCAATGATATCGATTATGTATTCAAAGAAAAATTGTAATTTAAAAAAATATATTTTTAATTATTCTCGCCAGAATTAAAATAAAATTGAGCATACCTCAAGCACACAGACACGCCCACAGTGTGCTTCTACAGATTTTTCTCTTCGGTGGGTTGAACGAAATATAACTCCTACGTGTTTTAATGTACAGACGTGTGCAGATTATTAGACTCACACGATTTTTTTTTAGTTTTAGAACTTTAATGACATAATTACAATAATTACACGATTCACATATACATATCTAGTAAATGGTGAACATTCCTTTGTTATAAATTTTTTCAGATGTTTTTTTTTGTTATTGTGATGCCATACTTGAATTTTGAGGTTTAACTCTATGGTTATCTTTTTTTTCTTCAATTCTTTATTCATTGACCATAGATTTTCGATAGGGCTATTTTCAGGCCACAGGAGCCTCGGAATTTGCATTTCCAAGACTTATATATATTGCTTTTTCCTCATGGTATCTTCCACAATGAAAATACCGCCTGGTTCCTGGAAATAGTACACACTCCACACCATAACCGATGTGAAATGTTTCACGGTTTGTGCCACGCTCTCCTGAACTCTTCCCCTGGTCGTCTGCGGACGTACTGGCTGCATTCATCCGACACTTGAAATATACCTGTAATAATAGCATGCATTTTGTGTTCCTAAACATGGATCAAAATCGAAATATAACACCCCAAAAGAAAATTTAATTTATGTACGGAAACGCTCAACCTTCGATTGGCCCGTTAGTGATCCTCAAATCTGAAAATAAACATTTAATTCTGAGGTAGTTTCATGCTAACCTTTTCCCAATCGGTTGCAGACATGTGTTCCACACTTCTGACACAAACAGTCCTTTGTTTTGCCATCTTTAACCTTGGACGCCGTGCCAGTAACCCTTCTTTAATCAGGGTTCTTCTGACGGACCTAGCGTTTATATTTACTCCTTCTTTCATTTGGTCTCTCCGGTCCTTAGAAGTAAGTTTCGATTTTTCAGCGACATGGTCACCAGTTTTTTCTTGGATCTCGGGGTCAAAATTGACTAATCGCCGAATTTTCCCACTCTGTTGTTCCCATTCGGGACATTTTCTTGCTGATAAATTCTACTAGAAGATTTCTGTGACGTATTCAACATATTGTCTATTACACTTTGTGAGTGTTTAGATTCGTGCAACAATAGCTTGACTTCAGCCCCTTTTCGTGAGGATAAGTCACTTATCTTCCCCATGAAATAAAAATTTCACAATGGTCCTTAAAAACAACTGGACGGGAGATGCTCTCTTATTTAAAATATTACAAAAGTATAGGAATAGTATTCAATTAAGTATATTATAACAAAAAAAAATCCACATATACCGCTAAAATCGTAAATTCATACACTCCGAACTCAGCGTACTTAAATGATACGAGTAGCTCTGGCAGCTGTGATATTTCGCAATAATATAGCCATTAACAAAATAAATATCAAAATATGGTTGAAATAAAAAAAAAAAAATTAAATAAAAAAATTTAAAAAAAAAAAACAAAAAATAAACATAGATCTGTAAATAAAAAACAATAATGCAAATAAATTATAAAACCGGTGTAAAAATTACACCCTAAGATGAAAAACATGCGACTTTGTGTTTGATTCTAATAATCTGCACACGTCTGTAGGTGTACGGTACGCATTAAACTTTTATTTGGACCTCTATGATTCTTGCGTGTGCAAATAAAAATAAAAATATTTTAATTTCGTTCCAGAGTGAATGTTGTAATCGTAGTAACTAGACCTGAAGAGCGATGTATTCTACTTTCCATCCCCGATCCCATTCCTCTTCTCTTTCCCCAATCTCACTTCTATCAGCCACTTATTTTATTTATTTAATTGCTAGAGCATGGCGTTGACTGCCTCCTTGATTTAGTGGATACAATCCTTGGCTATTAATTCGGAGGTTGCGGGTTCAAATCCCGGCGTTCGCAAGTAAAATTTATTTGATTAATTAGTGCTATTTAAAGTAATGTGTAGTATATTGCGGTAGAGAGGTATACACTTTCAGTATCGCCCTGGTGAAGGACCACAATTCACAATCGTAACGTGATGTGAAATGACTTTAGCCGTGTTTGATGATCAGATCTGAAAATCAGGTATTTCCTCACCTTCCTCTTCCCCACCTCTGAGGTAAATTTATTTCCCTCAGGGCCTCCGGTATGGAGTAACTGTAATAATTATATATTTATCCTATTTGTTTGGAAGTAACTCAGAAAAAAAAAATTGGATATGATTTAAAATATCGTTAACCTTGATAACATAGACATTGATTATTATAAATAATGCCTTGTAAATTTCACGATCCCATGGCTCACGGCTCGATAGTTTTATTTTCGTTAGTATGTAATTTATTAATAAATTTTAATATTTTATTTTCTTTGCAAATTTTATTACACTGCTAAAAACGCATAATTTGAATGTAAGTACACGATTACCCTTGCAAACCTCTCATTAAAATGCAATTAATTTGTGACTATCAAATTCAACTAGTTATCATTTATTATTTTGGATGCCGAAAAAGGCAATGCATATTAGTTATATTGTATTTATTTCGATTAATAATTTCAATGTCTAGCTATAAAAAACAACATTGATACATTCGGATTTCAGCGACAGGATGGTTAAAAAACCATTAATCTTTTGTGATGGTCATTATTTAATTATATTCTAAATAAGATATTACGTATTTTTTGTTTGCTTACTGATTCTGCAAATTAATTAATCACTTTGAATTTTATTATCGATGCTGCCATTCTTAAGATAAATATTAAAATTACGCATTTAAACAATATTATCTAAATAGCTCAGACTATTTAATCTACCTAACTAGCATACTGTCAGTATCGCCCTGGCGAAAGACCACCAATCAGAATCGAAACGTTGCTTGAAATGGCTGTAGCGATGTTTGTTGACCAGATCTGAATAGCCAGGTACTTCCGCACCTTTCTCTTTCCAATATCCTTAACCTCCTCAATACCTTCAGCCTCAAAACATACCCTAATTGGGGATGCCATAGTCTCACTGGATACAGGCGGTTGGGAGCCGCTGGAACTCTCGTGTGGTACCACAATAAAAAAAAATTACACCATAAATTCATTCCATTAGAATCTGAATATTAGGTACCATACTCCGTACTCACATCACATCAATTATATTGTTTAATAAGATTCAGACATTACTATTATTATACCTATTATCATTATCATTATCATTATCATTATCATTATCATTATCATTATCATTATCATTATCATTATCATTATCATTATCATTATCATTATCATTATCATTATCATTATCATTATCATTATCATTATCATTATCATTATCATTCCATTATCATTATCATTAATATTATTATTATTATTATTATTATTATTATTATCATTATCATTATCATTGTATTATCATTATCATTATCATTATCATTATCATTATGTTCTCATTATCATTATCATTATCATTATCATTATCATTATCATTATCATTATCATTAATATTATCATTATCATTATCATTATCATTATCATTATCATTATCATTATCGACGTGTTCATTATGTTATCATTGTCATTGTCATTGTCATTGTCATTGTCATTGTCATTGTCATTGTCATTGTCATTGTCATTGTCATTGCCATTGTCATTGTCATTGTCATTGTCATTATCATTGTCATTATCATTATCATTATCATTATCATTATCATTATCATTATCATTATCATTATCATTATCATTATCATTATCATTATCATTATCATTATCAATATCATTATCATTATCATTATCATTATCATTATCATTATCATTATCATTATCATTATCATTATCATTATCATTATCATTATCATTATCATTATCATCTCCAAAGCCTTTGATACCGTGAATCACGATATCTAACTAACAAAACTTGCCCAAATGGGTTTCTCCCTACGTATGCTAAAGTTTTTTAGAAGTTATCTCAAAAACCGGAAGCAATTTGTCACACACGGAATTTTTCAATCCGCTGATTTTCTTGTTTTCTCTGGGGTCCCCCAAGGGTCAATCCTAGGGCCTCTTCTCTTCTCTATTTTCATAAATGACATTGCAAAAGTCATCCGTTTTTCTCGCTTTCTCCTTTTCGCTGACGATCTCAAATTATTTCTACTAATTAGAAATATTTTAGATTGCCTACATCTTATTATTATCGTTATCGTTATCGTTATCGTTATCGTTATCGTTATCGTTATCGTTATCGTTATCGTTATCGTTATCGTTATCGTTATCGCCGTATCCTAATTTTTTGTCTACTATAAAATGTCATACTGTACGTGCTGTATATATATATATATATATATTATTTTCTTTTATTTTTTAAATTCTTGGTGATTGAACGTCAGCTGATAAAGTTACATTTCCATCCACTCGGCCACCAGGTTTAACTGTGCAAATTCAATGTCATTTATCGTAAATATTTATTAGGTATGCTTTATTATGAGAATAATGACCATAAATAATTGTAAAAATGTTAAAATTACGACTTGGAGGTCAAATCTCATTCAATTAACTGTTAACAATTACCGACATTATCTGTTTTTCAGTTCCGTTTGATGACAAATAAAAATAATGAATCCGATATCATTTCCGATTTTACGAATTGATTATTAGATTATAGAACGTGCATTTTGAAGGGACGCAGCTTTGCGATGAAAAGCTTTCCCAGATACTGCAGCGCTTCCAGTATGTTCATGGAGAGGCGAGTTTCCGATTTTGCAGCCCTTATAAAATCCAGAGTGGCTGGAATGAGGGAAAGAATAAACAGCTGTGGGAATATCCTCATCATGGAGGCCCGCCTCAGTCCAGCCTCCAGCATCGACGCATATTGAAGAAAGATCTTGGTTCCTCACTATTTAAATATCGCAGTAGGTTTTATTTTCATGTACCTATTTGTGTCGTGTATCATTCACCTCATTTTATTTCTATAAACTTTTGTTCATATTTTGTATATTTTTATAATGATTATGTATACTTTGTATGGAGTGTGTGGGACTGCACTAACCTCCCCACATACCGGAATAATAAAAAATATTATTATACACTGAAAAGACAAATAGGCAAAAGTGTGTTGTGGGTCTGCAGGTGAAATTGATAAAACATTCTAAGATATCGAAATTCTTTATTGATCAGGAAACACATTTCATTGACCTGTCTGGGGCCTATTAGTCGGAAAGGTCTTTTGTAAATTGGCGATATCAGTTTTCTTTCCCAATCCTTTTCATTTATGAAAACCGGAGCCGTTTTTTTTGGTGAATATCCGTTTGGTGAAAGTTGTGAGAGAGTTATAGGACAGCGTAGGAGAGGAAGAAGAAGGGAAAGGGGAAGGTTGGGAAGCACCTGGTTAATCTGATCCGATCACTTAACATAGCTAAAGCTGTTACAAGCAACGATTCAATTTATTCTAAATAAATTCTCTCTTCTCACGAGCAAGTATTGTATTGTAAGTATTTTCACCATTGAAATGGATACAAATATACGTAGCTAGCCGATGTGTACCCGGCCTTGCTCGGATTTTTTGTTTTTGTTTTAAGAAAGTTATGAAGTTGTGAATTTTTGGTTGTCATTAGGGTGCCACAATTGATTTGACAGAGAAAGTAACTATCTCTAAACAAATAAACATTCATTTTAAAATTTTATTTCATTCCAAACATTTATTTTTCAAAACATATTTAAATAATAAAGTTCTTACCTACTTGTGTTTTCCATTTTGAAAATATTCTACCCAAACAAAACTTTTTCTTTTGAATATGTAATCTGTGGCTAACCAGGGTGGTATATCTATAGGCTAACCTCAATACAACATGGCTAGTTCAATGTTTTTCACACATTTTAAAACGTTACAGCAACAGTTTTATATATTGGATTTCATTCAAACTACTCTCTAAACCTTCCCCAAAATAATGAAAACAAACTGTGCAATTTTCAGCGATACCGATGTAGTAATTTTCTAGAAAATCGAGGACAGACAAACATTCATTTTTATATATTATAAGAAGATATGTATATATCTGTGTAAGTAGGTACTGTGTTCGACTCAACATTCGCCGCGACACCCACACATATTTGCTACATTTAAATGAAATATTTCCCAAAAAAAAACATTTATATTCCGTCAAAGTCAACACTCGGCAGTCGCTCACTTTGATTAGCAGGAGCGGGCGGTTTGAACTGGTAGGCCACTGCTATCGGATTGGGCAATAATTTATATGCATTTCAAAATCAATCTAAATACTCAAAACGAGGCTATTCATCGTACAACACACATAGCTAAAGTTAACCACAAATTACCTATGTACATATATATGTTCATACAATATATGTAGATACATACGATATCCTTCTTACAGATTATTGACCACAGGGATTCACAATGAGAAAATTCTAATTTAAATATACACCCAATCTATTGACTTTATAATTATCTTATTGCGAAACCAGTTATATATATTTTCGTCATTCGTTAATTACGAATAATTTTATTCGTTAATCAAATATCCAGTTCGAATCACACAACTGGAACAAATCATGAATATTTATGTCACGGTGGACAATTAATATTACGTATCGTAGTTATAAAGCTGAACATCTGTTTGTCTGTCGCGGGTGAGCAGAACGGTGAGGTCTCGCGTAATGAAATTCTCAATGTTGTTTTTCTTTCTTGAAGTTTTTAAGTAAACTCTAATTTAAAGTCGATCGTGTCTCTGTGGTTGAGTGGTTACGATTCTTGGTGATATATTCGGAAGTCACGGGCTCAAACCCCGGCGTGCCTCAGTGAAGAAATAAATATTTTTGTTCTTACGTAATTTACTGATTAAAGATAATACATAGTATATATTTGTATATAGAACGTTGGCGTTGGTTGGAATGGCTTTAGCCGTGTTTGGCGACCAGATCTGATTAGCCAGGTACTTTCCATCTTCCTCTTTCCCATTTCCCCTCCTCACTACCTTCAGCCTCTCAACATACTCCAATTGGGGATGCCATAGTCTCACTGGCTTTAGACGTTGCAGTTGGGACTCTTGTGTGGTACTCACATAAATAAATGTGCTACGTATCTTTGAAAAATCAATTTCAGTGCGTTGTTTTTTCAATAATTATTTCTTCTATAAGGAAAAAACTTGGAGAAAGCAACTCAAGAGGCTGTGCGAGGCACCTTGGCAAAGCGATGGGTCCCCGTCCCGAATAGGACAAAGGGAATGAGATGAGATGACATGTAACATTACTTGAAATGGGATTAGCCAGGTTCAATGACTAGATCTGAAAGGCCGGGTACTTCCTAATCTTCCTCTTCTCAATCTCCTTCCTCTCCCCACTCCATTCAGCCAATATTTCTAATATAAAACAAACCCCAATATATGGGGATGCCACAGTCATACTGGCTCTAGAGATTTGTGATACAACAAAAAAAATCACTATAAAAGGAAAGGGAATATCGCACTGCTGCACTGTCTCAACTTTTCCCCACCAGCCAGATCCATTGAGACTATGGCATCCCTAATTAGTGGAATATGTTGTGAGGCTAAAGGGTACAGGGAGGAAAAGGTAATGGGGAAGGTCGGGAAGTATCTGTATATTTGGATCTGGTCACCAAACACGATTTCAAGCAATGTTTCGATTCTGAATAGTGTTCTTTCACCAGGGCAATACTGCGAGTATCTACCACTCTGGAACGTTCCGCGAGTATATGTGTAACAAAACAATTTAATAATATAAAATTTACTTGTGCAACCCAGGATTCGAACCCGCGACCTCCGGATTCGTAGTCGAGAACATTACCCCTCGATCACGGTGGCCATCGTGATTACAGGGGTTAATTTTTACATGATGCCCCAGGCTTCAAAACACCTTGTCCCGCATTAAACTAGCAATGTTCACATTATTTATATTTTATATTGAAACCGATCAAATCAATGTAATTATTTTTTAGCACAAGAAACCGCAAATATTGTTACGGTAAGCCTTCATTTTCCTTTTTCTCGTATAACCCTAGAATGGAAGCGAGGAGTAAAATTTATTAGTTCAACTTCAAATTAATTTAAAGTGCCGACCGACCGCTCTAGCTTTTTTCCAGACATGTTTTCATTGAGTTCTTTCCTCAGATATGCGTTTGTCTTATTAAGAGGAAGGCTGCGCCTTTTTCTCGTAGGTAAGTTAAATATGTTTTACACTTGGAAATTTTTTCGTCTCAGATTGCATGATGGGAGCAAATGAGAGAAATTTACTGATCGCTTCTCAAAAACAATAAACTGATTTATCCATATTTTCGATCAATTTAGTATATGTGTTGATTATGAGTTATCGCCATATTCATTACCCTAATAATAATAATGTTGTACTATCTTTTTTTTATAATAAAATAACAATAATGATATCCGTGCTGAGGATTTCATTTACAAAACATGAAATTAAAATAAAAAATTGTAAGGTGAGGTGTTTTAAGTGCAGTTGAGTGGTTTCGGTGTTAGTCTGTATTTGGTGTTAATATATTTTCTATTTTAGATCTCACTATGTAACGCATCCAGCTTTTATGTGATTTTTAAATTTATTATTGTTGTTGACAGTTTTAAAGGAGAGTGGAATTTTGTTATAGAGTTTAGTACCAGTATAAGGTTTTTTGTCGAAATGTTGTGTTTGTGGTTCCTTGTTGGATTTGTTTTTGACTCTGAGATCTAGTGTTTCTAATATGTCTGATTGTTGTTATTTCTTGTTATTTGTATTTATGAATGTAAAGTAGTATTATTTTAGAGTATAATTGTTTTATCGACGTAATGTTAAGATTGTTGAAGATTTCATCGTGCTAGTTCTTCTTACTGGTATAATTGTATAAGTATAATTTTCATGATGGCTTTTTGTGTTCTAATGAGCAAATTAAGAATATTATCATTAGCACTCTCCCATCTTATAACACAATAATATAATAGTAATTGTCAGAGAGCTATCTTAATCAAATATTTTGTTCTGAGGTCAGTCCTGATTGTTTCAAAAACGTAAATTATTTTTAAAAAGTTGTTATTAAAATAAACAATATGATCAGTCCAGTTTAAATTGTTATCGATTTTTACGCTTAGATACGTAATGTGGTTAACATTTTCCATTGATTAACAATTACATTGTCCATTTAAATTATGGTAAGTTATGAATTGTCAAGTTAAGGTTTGTTTCTGAATTTTTAGTATTGTTTATTTTAAAAGTGATGAAGTTGGTTTTATTAGCATTAAGTGTGAGTTAGAGATAGTCTAGCCATGTTTTGATTCTGTTTAGAGTGACTTCTGCTTTATTGAATGTTTCTGACCAATTTTTCCCACTTACATAGAATAATAGTATCATCTACAAAACTTATGATTTCGCTTTCACTTATATTTATTTATTTATATCTATATATCATACAGTACCATTATACATAATATTTTTTTTAAGTACAATAAAGGTGCTTTGTATGATGTTTTATAATGTGGAGTGTAAGGTAGGTTTGGAGAGGTGATACTATGAATGAAGTGTTATATATGTCGTGACCACCCCAGTAAGAGAACCTGTGCTGAGTTGTTCACGTGAATGTGTTAAATATGGGACGAGTGTTGATGTGTATTGATTAGTTTTGTTTTAATGTTTTACTTTTGCTATATAAGTATAAATTAGGTATAGAATTAGAGGAGAAATAATTTTTTTGTTCTTGTTATAGTGGGCAAATCCTTTAAAAATAATAAAAATGTAATTATAGACACTTTCGACTAAGTTTGATAATATTAAAGTATGTTGCACTAAAAAAGAAAGAACTGACTATCAAGTAAGTATAGTATTTTATGCATTGGGTTATGTTTGGTTTGGTTCTATCATGTTTTGAATAACATGAATACCTTGTTTTTTGATCCAGGCTGTGACATATTTTTTGAGATTAATAGTAGATATTATATTTACAGTTAGTAGTTGTTTCAGAGTGATATGTATGCAATTATAAAGTTTGATTCTGTAATATCAAAAGTTTTTTGCCCGTGTGAGGTGTGTTATCAGGATATTCGGGGTTTTATTTGTTGAGGATCTGGTTTTGTATTGTGGTTTGAGGTTGCATTGGAATGTGAAGTTTATGTTGGAAGAGGTGTAATAATACAGATTTGGCATATACTTGTATAGAGTCTGTGTTATACATTAGTATGTGTAATACATTTTATGTTACATAGGTCATTTATGTTAATTAAGAACAGGATTGAACCCAGAAAACAAATTTAAACGACAAATATTAATTAAAGATAGGAGAAAAAAAGCCTAATATAAAATGGTATCAAAATATACTTCTCCCTTCCATTAATGGGCTAAGGAAGAACGCTTCCATTTTAGGGTTAAACTTAAAAAGACATATTATTAGTCTATGTACCAATTCAAGGATAAAAGGAATAGTTCAAAATAATGCCGGCCTGGTAATACATGCATATTGGTAGATTACCTACGATATATCAGTTTACACTTTCGAAAGGCATTGTAACTAAGTTAAAATATGTGGCGTAGATACAACCAAATAAACAATGATTTTTTTGTAAAGGTATTTCCTATATGGTTTTATGTACAATGGCAGCACGCTCGAGAAAATTGATATTCGTGTGGCAAATCACGCTATGTTTTTTTTTAATCTAAATCCAACACAAAAAAAAACAGTTTTTTCCACTGGTGGAAGAATTAATAGACTTGACCTAAGTGCGACTATGACGTCACGTAACACCAATTTTGACACCAGCTTTGGTTCACTCCCGTCCACGTTTATGTCGTGTGATTTTGAGTGCGGTAAGCAAATTACAAAACATTTATAAAAAGAGTCAAACTTAATACTGTAATAAAATATTCAACTTTTGTGAATAAGCCGAACCTTTTTTACTTATTTGCTGTTTTACTTAAATTGTCAGCACGCCTAGCTCGCCCGCCGTCCCTCTTTTTTAGTTTCTTCCCCTTGCGTGTTAGGGCATCTCTGTGTATCGTTAGATCTCTGGTTTTTTCTAAGGCTACAGAAAAATCAAACATGTTTCGAAACTCTGAAAAGACAATCCTCAGATATGTGAACTATACCGATATGAAATAAAACTGATGTCGCCAATATGCATAAACCCTTTCGACTACTATGTCCCAGAAAGGCCAAAGAAATTCATTTTTCGTTAACTGATTTGACATGTCTCTAATTATTTCAATGTCTCTGTAAATGTACTAAACAAAGATTTCATATTTTAGGTGTTCCTCAGCGATACATTAATTATTGGAAAAAGTAATTAAAAATATATAAGTTTTTTATCGAATCTTTAGAATTATCTTCGAATTTTTAGGTTTTTCTTTCCAGGTACCTTCCTGTTTCAGATTTCCTCCCCCACCCCACTCCCTTCAGCCACACAACATAACCCGATAGGGGATGCCATAGTCACACTGGCTCCAGATTATTGGAAGCAGTTGGAACTTTTGTGTGATACTCATAAAAAAAGAAGTACGTAGAAAAGTATCAAATGATGACATATTTGCATGCAGTAGGAATCAAACCTACGACCTCCAAACTAGAAGTTCAATGCATACAAAACAAAACTAATCTAATTATAATTTCTTCAAACGATTGGTATTCACTTTGTGCAGTTATTATTAATAAATGAATTAAAAAAATATACTTTGTATTCATCGCTTGCTTCTACATGTTTTGAAAGCGATGCTTTCTTCATCAGGAGAATATAGAATGCTAAAAATAATAATGTGAAGTATAGACAAATGATTAAAATTACAACACAATAAAGTAAGAATAGGCAAATTAGAAACATAAACAAAAATTGATTAAAGTAGGTAAATAATTAATCAAAAATGTTATGTTCTCCTGATGAAGAAAGCATCGCTCTCGAAACATGTAGATATATATGTATATTAATAAATTGGTGAATACAAAGTATATTATTTAATTCATTTACTAAACTAATTGTTGAAATATCGTACTTACTTCGTAGTCTAACTCGCTCTAATAATTTTTTTTTTTTTTTAACACGGTTTTTTTCCAGTCTCTAAGTGGATTTATTTTTTCAAATAAGACAAGTATAACGATTGACCGTGAGCCTTCAGCGATATGAACAAAATACTCGTACATTAGCTATATAACACGTGTTACAGCGGATATTTTCTACCTCATGTAGTTTTTAATTGGTTCACCGGTAAAATGGGGTGAAGATACGCTATCGAGTACATTACAATATTTTATTTTACGATTTAAAAAATAAAAACGAACTGAACAATTTTCTTTTTTTTCATTCCATCATTTCTGTTTGTGAAAAAATTCAATAAATTGTGATAAAACGCTGATATAAATAAATAAAAAATAATTTTTAAAATTCAGAGACAAAATGGAGTAAGTAGAATCATTTTTAAGAGATTCTTGCATGTGTAGTGGTTTACTGTATCATAGGACTTCTACGGAGTAAGGGGGTACTGCGGGCGCGTGTTTCAAACTATTTCGAACCAATTTGAACCACTATCGGTGTACTCGTACACCACTACGCAAGCAAGAATATCTTTGAATTAATTTGCCTGTACTTTATTTTGTCTACGAATTTACCATTTTCTAATCTACCAATGTATATAATAAATCAATATAGATATGAGAGGAAGATACGGCTTTGAATCTTTGTAGCTATATTTAAAATGGATAAAATAAATCACTGTGGCATCTTAAGCTTAAGGAATATTATGCAACTGAAGGAAATAGGGCAGAAGAAATACAAGGCGAAGAGAAATGTTGAAGAAAATGAAACGCTATTCCGATCTGGTCTCTAAACATAACTAAAGCCATTCATATGTTGATAGGGTGTCTCTCAGAAGAATCCCTCACTCTGAAACGAGGAGAGGGCCTCCTGTGAGGAGTTACTGTAAAAAAAATTGTATTGAAAATAATTTCACTAAATTCGTCAGGATTTTAAACCAACAACCCCTAAGCCCGAAACCAAAGATTTTACAGCGATAAAATGGTTTTATTTAATTTTTTCATCCTTTTAATTTGTTTCAATTCCCCCCATTTTACATCAATTCCCCAAGTACCGGAAATTCAACGTTCGTATTTTGAATTGCTACAGGTACCAAACCGGAAGACGGAAAAGGTGGATTTAAATAAAATTTTATTCTTTTGAAATGAGTTTTTATGGCTGTTTCGCTTTATGTACCCATTTGTTAATAAAAACATGTATTTTATACATATATTATTATGTAGGTACAGTCGTCATATATTACTGAATAATTATTCATTGTTAGCACATACTACCTGGATCAAAAATCGCAAATCTTGACCTTGATAAGGTATTATACACAGCAACTGGTAGTTGACGGGAAATATTGTAGAGTGGGGATAATAATTACAAAGAAAAAAATTAAGATTTAAAAAAAAAAAACGAAAATAGAAATAGCCTTCAAATGACTTTCGCCCTCACCTATATGATAACGACAATGTAGAATTCCCACCTGGAAATATCGACATAATGAGATGAAAACAGGAAGTTTTAAAGTACCTGGCTTTTTGTTTATATGTATTTCAAATAAAACATACAACGAAGTTACACTCCCGTGAGTTATCAACAATCATCATTATGGGACTGTTAATTGGTACGTATTTGGTTTTACATTAACAAGTTTTCAAAGCCAAAAAATACATACAAACAACGGTAAAATAACATAAAAAAGAGGTACGAGCTCGAAATACTCGTATACGGATACAATACAAACATTTTTATTTTACAATAGCGAAAAAGTATACATATATCCGAATCTACAAAGTTTAGCAGAACGGCTCTCAGAACTTGGTACTTATTATAAATCATTTTTCAAATTGCTTTTAAAAAACTGGATTACATAATATCATTTCGAGATTTGTTTGCGTACACACATCGTAATTCTTCAGGAAATTTGTTATAGTTGGTGTAGGAAATGTATTCCGATGATTTCAATCCGTATTCTGTCAAGTTTGTGTGCGCTGGTTCATAAATTATCGTTATCACATTTTAAATAATTATAATTGACTTTCTCAAATATGCAGGGGTAAAATAGGAAGGGTAAGATGGCATCCAAAGACTTACCCCTGATCCTTATTTCTAAACAGGCCTCTTTTTTGGCGGTCGATGCACTAAACATATAAATAAATAATAAGATTTCAACATAAAAAACCCAGACGATATTCATCTGCGGCGCGATCACAATCTGATCGGGGCGGTTACAAACACAATACAAATATTGAGACGGGTTGCGAGTGCGAATTGATACGTATTGAATGAAATCACAGCGGACAATGATGCGGGTAAAGGCATGTATTACAATTGGGAAGGTTTATAAGGATCCATATTATTGTGCAAATCAATAATGCTATCCAAGTTGAACCGTTACCGACGCAACCAAAGTGTATTTTTGATATGTGTAGTTTGTTGTGTTTTCGTGTATAATATATGTGAACATCGTGGATATAGTTATGTTTGTGTGTGTATGGCATTGAATAATATTGTTTTTTTATCTCATAGAAACAATATTAAACGGTATTACTGGCGCGTATTAAGACGTTCATAGGCGATCATTTTTTTCTTCCAGTTTCCATGTGGATTGTCTTTGTCTATGGAATTTTCTATAGAATTTTCCATAGAAAAAGACAACTCGCGTGCGATCTGGATGAAAATAGGTATCGTGTAAGAACGTCTTTAGTATTGCAAAGATTTTTGGTACCAGTCTGAATGATTTTTGTCGGACTTTACGAAATTTGAACTCGAAGATTATCATTTAGAATGTCTAAAATCGTGGACTCTAATAAAACTTTGTTCAGACTTTGACTTGAATGTTCTATCAAATGTATATTTTTGTCCTCTTTTTGTCATTACTTCAATTTTTGTATTGTGTATATGCTGTTCTTTTTCTGTAGTCCTTTTTTTTCATTTCGTGTTGTGTATTCTGTGTAATAGGACATTGGACCCTAAATAAAAAATAAAATAAAATAAACCTTGTACAGACACCCCAGATTTCATGTAACTTTTTGATACGGAATTATGGTTTTGTAATATTTCGTTATCTATTCTAGTTCATACGTGTGTTTCTTTCATTTTTAAAGATGTCCAAAATGATAACAAACCGCAGAGTAATTACACGTCAGTGTAACGAACCGAATCTATGAGAAGAAGTATTTTTGATTGTACGATTTCGTTTTGTCTCCTCTAACTCCTTAAATATGTCACACCAAGTATCAATCACACTGTACCATAGAGTTGGGTAATGTCGATAACCTATAAAATATTATATTGTTAATGATGGTTATCTATTGAATATTATGTGTATTCTTATCTTTTGCAAAATTACATTAATTTATTAAACAATTACCTGCACCTTGAATCAAACAAAAAAAGCCAGCGTTCTGCTTGCCTTAACAAAATGTATCAATAAACCGTCACACAACGATACCATAAGAGCAGTCAGGAAAACACGATCGGTTTAATAACATTTTATTAGACTATTTCTGATTGAATGAGAAAAAACTGATGCAATCATCCTGCCAAGGGTGGAAAACGATTTATGACGATGAGTAGCAGCTTGGAATAATTTTATTTCATTGAAAACATTTTACTTTCAGTGAAGTTGTTAAATAAATCTAATCAGTGATGATAGAAAATAACTATTTAACAGTAGTAGTATGGTATAAATAGTGACAAGTTCGTAAAATAAAGATTTTCTTACTGCCAGCAAACCTACCTTCGCAGAATTCAATTAATGTGTATGCTGAAGTAACAAACATTTTCTACAGGTAAGTCCTATCGTCTTGAAAGTTACACTGCATTTTCTGCTAAGCATTAAACACCCATGAACACAAAATAGGGTTCTTGGCGATTCCGGATGCGATCTCAGAATATTTTATTAAGCAGGCAAATGTTTTATCAAGCACTTCTTTCCCTCTAACTGGATAATATACCGATCATTCTTTACCTTCAGTAGGTTTCTTGTTTTTGTTTTATGTTGGTATAATATACTCTATGGATCACTTCTATAGGTTTGTCTATGGGACATAGCCTCTGGGAGTCACTTGTTACAGCAACCACTTGTCAAATCGGTGTCAACCGAGATAATCAATAAATCTACCTTACATTTACAAGCGCTTTTTAATAAAACACCTTATACAACATTTTACTGTAACTCCATACAGGAGGTCTCGAGGGAAATAATTTCCCTCGAGGCATATGTCATCTTCAGTGGAGGGTCTTTTAGAGGATTGGAAGGAGTGAACCTGGTATAATAGGTAGGAAATACAGAGGCCGGCAGATCATTCAACAGCCGAGCTGTTGAACAAAAGAACAGGTCGTAGAAGCGACCCGTTCTCATGTGACAAATGTTGGGCACGCGTTTGGCGTGTTTCGCGACTGCGCACCGGTGCCCAAGGGATCAATGACGCTAGTTCCTCAGAGCATCTTCTATTGATATGTCGATAGAACAAGGACAGCCTTCCCACCTGATGTCTGTGCTCCAAAGATTGTAAACCCGTTTGTTAAGATAGGCGAATCTATCTGGGGCGCACTTGCGATTTGTACAAGGTCAGTATTTATGTACTATTAAAGTATTTTCGGGCTATGTACAATACGCCCAGCTTCTGATAACTTTACTTTGGGTTCGATGGAGCCCCCATACCCGAGCTGGTCACTTAAGGTTACACCGAGCTTATCAATGGAGGGCTTGTTGGGCAGATTGATTCTATTAAAGGAGACTAGATTATCATTTCGAACCCCTTTACACGTAATCACATAATATGATTCAAAACTACAGTATGATGGTATGATGAGCTAGATAGGTCTTGGCCCTTGGGACTTAGTAAGGTAGGTAATGTGGCCCTTAGGCTAAAAAGTTTGAAGACCCCTGCTTTGCACGATCAATATTTTCATACGCACGATTTCATACAGATAGATTTCATATAGTTGCCATTTAAGAAAAAATATATTTGGGCTGTACTTAATCTAAAAAAATTACAACTGCTTCAATATAAGTATAGATCATATGAAATGTGAAAGTATCTCTCACAGGATTTCCACAAATACTTTTTTTTTAAATACATCCAACGTAAATTTTAATGTTATTCCTAGAGAATCCGATTATCTACTTTATTCATTAAAATTACGATTATCTACTTTATTAATTAAGATTACGATTATCTACATTATTCATTAAATTATCTGAACGTAGAATTATTATTTGCTATTTAACGTGTTTGTTAAAGGTTGTTAATTCAATGTTTTATACCCCTGAACTGCTATCTTTGATTACTTTTCAGTTACCTGGTAGGACAGTTACAAGACAGTACCTACCATTTTATTGTGACAATTCAACTTCAGAGTTGCAATATTATACTCCTATGCAACGGATTCAATATCTGGCGAACAAATATTTCGATGTTGTTAATATATCTGGTATATCAATGTTACAGTATAAGCATGCGTCAGTACGGTTTATTTCATCGAGTAGAGCTAGCTTATTTGAAACTATTTAACTCTGGATAAAAGCGTCAAATTATGTTGTTTCTTTTTATATCATCTATTATAATATGTACCTTTTCAATATTGTTTTTAAATGTCCTTGTAAAAGCCTGTAATGGGCGTAAATAAATAAATAAATAAATGTCACACAGAAACGTGCATTCACAATCAGTAATATACGTAAACACAGTCTAGTTAGTCTATATTCTGTAGTATTTTTAAGAATATTATTTTTAATATACCTATACCGAAATAAACACGCAACATTTCCATAAAATACAGAGTACCTACATAAAACAAGAACAGGTGTCAAATAATTCCCACCATTTAACTGTACGAAAATCGCTGTCAAAATAGAGATCCTTGTTGAAACACTGAAACCATATGAAAATATGATCTGTATGTAATCTGTGTGAAAAAGGCTATCGTGTACTCTAAAAGCAAGTTTTAATTATTTTTATGTTTAATTCGTAGAAATCTATTTAATTTTTTTAAATCATATTCAATAATGTTATTATTAAGTATTTTTAGTTTTCAATATTGTGACAGCTGTTTCGGCGTTCAAGGAATTTTCATTGAATAGAGAATTTTAATTATTATCTAAGAAAATCGGTTTTACCGATAAAAATCATTATTTTTAAAAACCCGTAAAAATTAGAATGGGGGGGGGGAGTAAATAAAATCATATAAATAAGTCGTCACAATGTGGATTAACCGCAGTTTGAAAATGTCATTGAACGGCGAAACAGCTGTCACAATAATAAAAACTTAAAATACTTGCAGAACATTATTAAATTTGATTTACATTAAATTTAAAAAAAAACTAAAAGCAGCTACTTACCTTCTTTACTTGCCACACAGCAGAACTATTGTAGGATTTCAGCCATCTGAATGATTCCATTACGTGACTGAAGCGACAAATCCATTACTTTTGCTCCCGGCAATCCTACTCCCTGAACCTCTCCAGATCCAGGTTGGCCAATACGCAGTCCATGAAACACTGTCTTGGTCTGCCCAAAGACCTGTTCTCTGCTAACAAATGACTTGATTTTGTACACCATCTTAATGGGTTGAGCCTCCCCCGCCAGGTAAACACAATCTAGCCATGCTAATCGACTGGCTCTCACGCTGCCGGTTGAGGGGTTGATAAGCCAAGGCATATCTTGGTTACTCCTGTATCTCGGCGTTTCTACTGCAACGCGTTAGACTTTTTGATAAATTCGCCAACGGAATACCGAACCAATTAGGCTCCCTGTCTTTAGCTAAAATGGTAAATTGTTATGGATTGTTGGCATAAGGTATTTAAGCTTTTGTTATGACAATTAATTCGAACGAGTCTATTATTTATGGATGCTTTTTCATGGGTATAGGATTTCACGAGACTTGAAGTATATTAATTTCTGAATCTTGATGTAATTGGGAAAGATTCATACATTTTGGGAATCCAAGGCAAAAGTAGATGTACGCGTATATAAATAATATGTAGATATGAAAGGACTCGAAGTGACTCCACTTAGCTGGAGCCGGCTGTAGCCACATAGTCGGGAAACAACCCAAACGCGCGCCCAACATTTGCAAACGTTTGACATTTGTCACAAGAGAACGGGTCGCTTCTACGACTCGTTCTTAGTTCGACAGCTCGGCTGAGGAATGTTCTGCCGGTCTCTGTGTTTCCTCCAACCTACAACATGGGTCTCTTCAAGACCCAAGTTCACTCCTTCCTATCCTCCACAGCATCCCCAAAGATGATATATGCCTTGAGGGAAATTATTTCCTTTAGGGTCTCCTGTGTGGAGTTACTGTCACTTACAAGCGGCTCTCGGCTTATATCGACGTATTTCTAGCCGAACATCTGACTGTGCCCAAAAATGCTGGTTTACCCACTTCTAAAACATTCCCATAATGTTGAATAAACCCAAGGAGGAATAGTAAAATCGATGAAGTAACTTTCCCGAGGAAAGCATATGTTTTAATTAACCGCCCATCCTTATTATATTTCCATTATCATTAGATTTCGATACACAATTATAACAACACGTTTGACTAGTGACGTAACTTGTATGGGAGATACAAAAATACCCGAACACATCCGTTAGCTTCGGTTGACCTCGAAATACTAAACGATATGACGCAGGAAAAAAATTGACGTTTACGAATATTTTGTATGTTCCGGGTATAGCTTTTTTAACGTTCCTATGGGTAGGGCGGTTAAGTGAAAATAAGTTTTTTGCCTAAATTTCGAAGTTCGCACAACGCTGCAACAACTAGTAGACGCTCGGCAAATTTCGGCAAGGTTTATGCAATTGAGGTATATAAAAAGAGTCTAAATGTCTTGCAAAATCAGTGTAAATATTGTTCCCGCGCATGAAGAAGGAAAAGGGGTGAGGCGGCTGTCGATGTCGTTCGAATCCTTCCGACCGCCAACAAACTCAATGAACGGAGTCGCCGCGCCACACGGCTGGGCGCTGACCGCCGCGGCTCGGAGCATTTGAGTTACCAGCATGCCTACTTCATTTGATCCTTTTTTAACATTAAAAAAGCCAATGCACACGAATATTGGTTATTGTAAAACCGATGAAAGGTTACACCATTGCCTTTTCTTTCTTTTCCAGAACGACATGTAAGCATTTTTCAATTATCGTTGGAGATCCCACACCCGGCAAGCGTTTGTAATCGACTGAAGCCCGTGTTATCTCTATGATGCCAATTGGCCGCATACTGTTGCTATTTCGAACGCTGATGTTTACTCCATTTGTATTCTTCTATGGGTTTGGCATGGATGGTAAGAATTCATTCGACTGTCGAACGCGAGTCACCTCTCCGCACCATGTACATCCTCCGAACAAAATGGAACACGGTTGCAAGTCTCTACATATGGGCCGACTACTCTATTTTATAATACATCTGTCCTCCGAACCCGATGGTTAACCGGGTGGGTTTATTTTGAAATATTTGTTATCTTTTTGAGTGGGATTCGGAAGTCTGTATCCATATGGGGCTTGGGCATGTTAATTTAGGCTTTATTTATTTATTTATTATATTATATTAGATACACCCTATATGGGCTTTTATATATTTTGTTAATTTCAATAGCAAAATACATCACAATAGGTACATAGATAGAATATATAGCCTTCAAGAAATACAACAATTAAATATTAAATTTATCTCACGAACAAATTCAGGAATAACATTGTGTAAGAATATAAAAAAAACATACCTCACATACACTGATACTTATACGATAGACACATATCTTAATAATTGTTGAGGATTTATGCAATAATCGTCTGTTTGTATTTGTATTCCGTGCAGTTGAACATATGAACATATCTACTATAACTGAAAAAGTATCCTCCTGCGTGAAGTCTAGGTACAAGAGAATTTTTGAATGACTTAATCCTGAAATTATTATTACAATTGAATAAAAAATTTAATCGAGTTGTTCTAGTTGGAATATTAAATTTCATTAAGCTGACTATATCTGGGCTGTCTATAATACCATTAACAAATTTGAAAATAAATCAAGTCTTCTATCTGAGAGTTTTAATAATTTTACTTCTTTCATTAAGTAATTGTAATATATAGTTTCAATGAGTAATCCGAGTGTATAGTTTATGTTATTGTTGACTTGGAAATATACTACATCACCTTGTCTATGGCCAATTATCATCTTAAAACGATTATTTTCAAAATCAGAAAAGGCGTTATTTTGAGTATAATAATTGTTGTCCCTGAATATTGACCACAGCACTAGTTTGACAATGGTATTCAATATTATTAGGTACGTATCTGTTTTCAAAGCAAGTGATCTAAATAACTATAGGATGTAAATTACTATTCTGTTCGATTAACATTTTTAGTATGCAAATAATTTAGAAATTAAGGTCATTCCAATCATTCTATTTGCTTTGGTAAATACATAAGTGATTCATTTAAAATTAAAATTACCATACTCAATACATTCTGTGAAAATATATCTTTAATCAAGCTGCTGTCTTATTTGCTTGTGCTTAGATAACTTTTATTCATAATTCATAACTGACGAGGATGCAGCAGTACCGATAAATTCATTTTTAATATTTTTTTTATTTAGTACAAAATATGCATATGTAATATTTTAAAGAATGGTTTGACTGCCTAACTAGGACGATTTCCCGTTTTAGTAGTCAAAATTGTATGTACAGAATATAATAGATGCCAATATGGGTTTCATTGATGTAATAAAACCCGTAATGGTATTCCAGTGTAAAAAAAGGGAAAAAAACTAAATTAAAATAAAATAATGCCATTACAAAAGGACCAACAATAAAAATAAGTTTAAACAATATAGGTAAATTAATATTCAGTAATCTCACAAAATATTATTACATAGAGGTAAACTGATGCTTTTTCGTCAGTTTTTTTTCTGTATTGTTTTGTTTTGTTTTGTTTTGTTTTGTTTTGTTTCGTTTCGTTTCGTTTCGTTTCGTTTCGTTTCGTTTCGTTTCGTTTCGTTTCGTTTCGTTTCGTTTCGTTTCGTTTCGTTTCGTTTCGTTTCGTTTCGTTTCGTTTCGTTTTGTTTCGTTTCGATGAAGCAAATCACTGATGATTTTACGAAGAACGCCTGTACCCTTCTTTTTCCAATCATCAGGTATGAAGTTGTATAGTTTGGGGCCTAAGAATGAAAAATGTTTTTGAGCGAGTGATGTTTTGGTTGTGGATGGTACAATTGGATCACCCCGTGAGTATCTGGTGTCGTGAGAATGGTCGATAGATGGGTAGAGGTGACGTTGTTTGAGAGTGTTTAAAATTAATTTCCTCGTGAACAATCGTCTAACATCCAGAACTCGTCGTAACTCTTCAAATGGTGCGTCGCTATGGTACCAAAATGAGTATTTGGAGGGTTTCCCATACTAATGATTTTTGTGCTTTTGCTAAGGAGTCCAAAATAGTTTTTGCACCAGCCTAAGGATTCATAGTCTAGTAATTATTTATGAATTATGTACTCCGTTCACCGTGACGGAATTATACCAAAAAAACTAAAGTAACCATTCGTCATACTTATACTTACTAAAAGAAGATGAAATCTGTACAATAGGAAATTAAGTATAAAATTAATATAAGGATAGCATTTTACTTCTATTTTATGATAATAAATTTTCTATGACGATTTAAAATGTACCATTTTTGATTTGCCGCTAAAACGACATGTTTGTTTTTGTTCGTGAATATGGCGTTGTTGACGTCACGCCGAACAACGTCGGTGACAGCCGTCTTACCAGCCAGTGGCGTTATGTACATCATAATGAAGTTTTAGCCAGTTTGAACAGTTTCAGAATGTGCAGTTTTAAATAGTTTTTAAAATCAATAATTATGAATGCCAATATTTTGATTATAGATTTTTAGTCTGTCTGTCCTTGATTTCGCTGAAAATAGCACAGTTTGTTCTTATTAGTACCGGGAGGGTTTAGAGAGTAGTTTGAATGAAATCCAATATGTAAAACTATTGATATAACGTTTTAAAATTATAATGAAAAACATTGAACCCGCCGTGTTTCATTTAGTTTAGCCCGTAGATATACCACTCTGGTTAGCCACAGATTACATATTCAAAAGCAAAAGTTTGTTTGTTTGGGTAGAATATTTTCAAAATTGAAAACGCAACTAGGCACCTACTTAAGAACTATTTTATTTAAATATATTTTGAAAAATAAATGTTTGGAATTAAATAAAATTTTCAAATAAATGTTTTTTGTTTCATTGTTTAGAGATAGCAATAGTCGTCACAGGGTATTTACTTTCGCTGTCAAATTCACAACTTACTACACATCACCTAGTCGACTATAGCATCCACATAATTTTCTCGGTATCCAGAGTTTGTGAAGATACCATATTGGCGATGCAATGCAAAATAGTGCAAAATTATGTTTTTTGTTCTGTTTTTGCGCAAGAGTTTTTGTGCAAGTTTTTCCCAACTGCTGAAGTCAATGGGACTACTGTATCACCAATTTTGATAAAGTGAGGCGAAAAAAAAAATACCATTTAAAACTGTGACCGAGTGACTAAGTGCATAATATTTTTTTTATTATATATTGCGCCACAAAGTAGGTACTTTTAATTTTTTTTTAAAAAGAACGTGTTAATTAAATTTAAATTATTGCGAAATATATGTGAGTGTTATTTGAAATGTAAAATGTCTAAAGGTGCACAATGGCATTTATGGACAACTTGATGACAATTTCAGAATGTGACGAGGGTTCGAACAACCGGTCAGTGGCTGAGTTGACATCGTGTCTAGGCCCCACAAGGGCGTCGTGAGTTTAATTCCTCGACTGGCTAAGTCCTATATCATGACACAAGCAAACTTTTGCGTACTGTGATGGCAGTAGGAGATGATCAAATATTTTCGGGTTATCCGTAATCGGGGAATGTTACACTCTTTCTTTAAATAAATATTAAAAAAATTACTCAATTTTATTTTATTTATTAATATTTAATACAATAGATGTAAAAATACATACTCGTATAGTGTTAAAGCTAATTAAAAAATGTATGCATTTTGGTAATATATTTGCATGATTATAAATATGAAATAGTTTTTTCATCTCACCGCAAAAGAAGCTGCCGGTGATATTGCATGACAGATCTATGTCAAGGTCACCTGTTACAGTTTAATACCAGGAATATAGCAGAGGCGTGCCGTGGCTTTTTTACCGATTTTCCGGAGCAAAAAGTTAAAGGTCTTTTTTACTAAATACAACTCTTTCATATTCACTTATATATTTTAAGGTGGGCGTAACGCAAAACTTACCGTCATTATAACTATTGGAATTTTTCGTGATAATGTTAATATGACCATCGGACAGCATCGGTGTCGATAAATAGAAAAGTAATATTAAAATTCGGATGTCACAAATTAGATATAATAGGAAAAAAAAATTATTATTGTCCTTTGGTCCAAAACATTGAGTTCAATCCTTTGCTAAGCTAAAGACCCCAATTTTTGTTTTTCGGGAAAACTCGACATAATACCGTTTTTTCCACAGGGGAAGGCAGAGAGGACGGATCGCCAAATAATACGCTCTTGACACACTCCTATTGCTTCATTCACATTCATACATACTATTCTGTTATTCTGGCTCTTGACATGGCCCGACTCAAGCATTTGGTTCACTGGAGAATCATTGGAGATCGGTTACATAACGGCGCTTCTTTTGTTAGATTAAATTTACTGGAAAAAACGAGAAAATGATCCCATTGTAATAAATAAAATAAGAAAAATTGTCTGTTCACCACATTCGGCATAATCCTTTAAAATAATTCACGGAATTACCGTACACATTTCAATTCATCGCCTTAAAATAGCATAAACGTCATTATAAAACAATTAAGAAAGACCCGCCATCATTAAAAGCGGGTAAATAGATTAAAACTTTAATTAAGTACCTCACAGAATAGAGAATTTTAACTATCACAATTATTTTCTGAGTAAATCGGTGATTACCGAAAATAATAAATAATTTCATACACCATACCTAATTCTTAAATTTAAGTAGGAATAAATAAAATCACATAAGTAAGTCGTCGCAATTTGTCCTAACCGCATTTTGAAAATGGCTTTGACAGCCGAAACAGTTATCACAATAATAATAAATATTAAAAATAGTTGCGGTGTTTGACGGAGCCATCGTTACGCCACTGGCCGACAGCTTAATTTGTTAAGTTAGGTTATATTTTTTTACAATGTCACATCCGCACAAAAAGTTTATATTGAATTTAACAAATATCATAAAAACATTAACCTAATTATTTTTGAAAAAAGGGCAATATAGGATTAAGAAGATAACGATCTGGTTTTCATAAACGATCGTTTAAATCTGCATAACTTGTCAGTGACTATGCATGATGGAAGGCACGAGTCGTAAGGTACAGGTCGTTTAGAATTGGTCAGTGAGACTATGGCATATCCAATTGGGGTATGTTGAGAGACTGAAGGTATTGAGGAGGGGAAAAGGATGGGAAAGAGACAGATAGGGAATTACCTGGCTATTCAGATCTAGTCATCAAACACGGCTAAACCCATTTCAAGCAACCTTTCGATTCTGAATGGTGGTCTTTCACCAGGGTGACTATTTAATCACGCCGGGATTTGAACCCGCGACTTCCGGATTCGTAGCCAAGGATCGTAACCACTCAACCACCGAGACCGTCAGGAATGATGGATATGTATCTTTGACCGATATTCTAATGCAGACACCTTGCAATAATTGCTATATATATATCGACTCTGGGAGACTGCCGTAGAAACTTATGTAGTAACGATGATCTTATTATTTTTATTTTTTTTAATTATTGATTGCTATTTGGGATACAACAATATTTTACGTGGTTAAGAATAAGTATATTACAATAGGTTCTTACTAGGTTTTGCCTATTGCAATGCTGCAATTGGTTTGTGTATTTAGAATATGTGTTGTAATGTGGATGAAGCAAGAAGTGTGTGTGTTGGAAATAATTTTTAAAATGAATATTTGGAAAAATATTTGTACTCAACCTCCTACCCCTACTCCAACTCCTACTCCAACTCCTATTCCAACTCCTACTCCAACTCCTACTCCAACTCCTACTCCAACTCCTACTCCAACTCCTACTCCAACTCCTACTCCAACTCCTACTCCAACTCCTACTCCAACTCCTACTCCAACTCCTACTCAACTCTACTCCTACTCCAACTCCTACTCCAACTCCTACTCCAACTCCTACTCCAACTCCTACTCCAACTCCTACTCCAACTCCTACTCCAACTCCCTCCAACTCCTACTCCAACTCCTACTCCAACTCCTACTCCAACTCCTACTCCAACTCCTACTCCAACTCCTACTCCAACTCCTACTCCACTCCACTCCACTCCTCTACTCCAACTCCTACTCCAACTCCTACTCCAACTCCTACTCCAACTCCCTACTCCAACTCCTACTCCAACTCCTACTCCAGCTCTACTCCAACTCCTACTCCAACTCCTACTCAACTCCTACTCCAACTCCTACTCCAACTCCTACTCCAACTCCTACTCCAACTCCTACTCCAACTCTACTCAACTCCTACTCCAACTCCTACTCCAACTCTCCAACTACCCTACATCTACCCAACTCCTACCCTACATCTACCCAACTCCTACCCTACATCTACCCAACTCCTACCCTACATCTACCCAACTCCTACCCAACTCCTACCCTACATCTACCCAACTCCTACCCTACGACTACCACTATTAAGTATTTAAAGAAAATGAAAAGAAAAAAACTTTCAATGTTAGCTTTATCTCGACAAATGGGCCTAGGAATTTGTTGCCAAATTTTTAATTGCCCAAATCTCGTTGCGTAGGTGGAGACGCTCAGTTTGATACCCATATCGGCTAAACCTACCCTTACCCCTACCCCTACCCCTGCTCTTACCCCTATTCCTTCCCCGACCCCTACCCCACCCCTAGTGATTTTATTTTAATAAATGTGTTTTGCGTAATATTTTCCCTTAAAAATATGAGCCACATCTTGCAAAATGGAGCTTTTGGAGCTAACTGCTAAGTTCAAGGGGAAAGTAAAAAAACAGCGCTATATAATTTTTTTTTTAAATCAGAGAAAAAATTACCGTTTTCTATCAATAAATGCATTTTTAATGATTTTTTTCGTTCACCGAATTATTTTCTCCTTGTATATTTCAAATGAATATTGATATATTAATCGTTTAGGTATTTATAATGGCGCCGTGTAAAATCGCCTACGCATTAAAAAAAAACCGTAATTCTATTTCGACAAATTCGTTTATTTAAAATATTATTAAACCTTCAAAGCATTTTTTGCATACTATTCCGATAGGCTGCTGCTCTGAAAAATGGGGTACCTACCCGGAATTAAATTCGAATGCTTCAGTTCATTACAGGTTTTTGGGTAGGTACTTTGTAATATTGCACTTGCCTTCAAACTGATCCCATAGAAAACGGAATCGCCGCGAAAGAATAAAATGAAGATTTTTAATCAACTTTTATAACTGTCAAAAGTTTGAACGATTACTGTGGATTTTTCGACATGGGTGTCTGTAAATGTCGCGATTGTTAAAACTCCCGCCACCTGTTTTAGTACGGATTATCCATTTATTTAACCTCTTCGACTCACAGAAATGAAAGATTAAGTATTTTCGTGGCCGACGGCAATAGTGGAAGAAAATTTACCGCCGAGAGATCAGGTTTCTGTTTTTGTACGTACTTTTTAAATATTCTCGTGGCCAATTATTTTTCTTTCACTGGCAACACGTAGGGTAAGAAAGATCGCTGGAAACTCGAATGAAGATCGAGCAGCGCCACCCGGCGGGTACGAAGATTGCGGTTGAAAATAGAACCGACTCGATTGGATTTGAATTTTTGCTTACCGATTTAAGGTTAGTTCTAGTTCTCGCCGATAGATGGAACCCGTAATCGTTCAATATCTTCGATACAAAATTTTCAGTAGTTTCCTTAAGAATGCGAGTTTCGATCCGCGGCTAACTTCGGTTTTCTGAATTTGTTGCACGCCAAAATGAGCCTTGCGGTGTTTTAAACTCGGCGGGCGGTTAGGTCGACTTTCGCGAGACAGGACTGGAACGGACACGCAAATTTGACCGAAAACGAACCTTAAGGTGTTTCGAATGGATAGGGCGCTTGGGTCGAATTTTGCTTGGATAGCGTGGTCTGAAAATCGAAAAAGTTAGAGCATTAATATATACTAGGTTTTGCCTATTGCAGTGCTGCAATTGGTTTGTGTATTTAGAATATGTGTTGTAATGTGGATGAAGCAAGAAGTGTGTGTGTTGGAAATAATTTTTAAAACGAATATTTGGAAAAATATTTATACTCAACCTCCTACCCCTACTCCAACTCCTACTCCAACTCCTACTCCAACTCCTACTCCAACTCCTACTCCAACTCCTACTCCAACTCCTACTCCAACTCCTACTCCAACTCCTACTCCAACTCCTACTCCAACTCCTACTCCAACTCCTACTCCAACTCCTACTCCAACTCCTACTCCAACTCCTACTCCAACTCCTACTCCAACTCCTACTCCAACTCCTACTCCAACTCCTACTCCAACTCCTACTCCAACTCCTACTCCAACTCCTACTCCAACTCCTACTCCAACTCCTACTCCAACTCCTACTCCAACTCCTACTCCAACTCCTACTCCAACTCCTACTCCAACTCCTACTCCAACTCCTACTCCAACTCCTACTCCAACTCCTACTCCAACTCCTACTCCAACTCCTACTCCAACTCCTACTCCAACTCCTACTCCAACTCCTACCCTACATCTACCCAACTCCTACCCTACATCTACCCAACTCCTACCCTACATCTACCCAACTCCTACCCTACATCTACCCAACTCCTAACCTACATCTACCCAACTCCTACCCTACGACTACCACTATTAAGTATTTAAAGAAAATGAAAAGAAAAAAACTTTTAATGTTAGCTTTATCTCGACAAATGGGGCCTAGGAATTTGTTGCCAAATTTTTAATTGCCCAAATCTCGTTGCGTAGGTGGAGACGCTCAGTTTGACACCCATATCGGCTAAACCTACCCCTACGCCTACCCCTACCTCTGCTCTTACCCCTATTCCTTCCCCGACCCCTACCCCACCCCTAGTGTTTTTATTTTAATAAATTTGTTTTGCGTAATATTTTCCCTTAAAAATATGAGCCACATCTTGCAAAATGGGGCTTTGGAGCTAATTGCTAAGTTCAAGGGGAAAGTAAAAAAACAGCGCTATATAAATTTAAAAAAAAATCATCCAAAAAATTGTCGTTTTCTATCAATAAATTAATTTTTATCGATTTTTTTCGTTCACCGAATTATTTGTTCCTTGTATATTTTAAATTGGTATTACAATATTAGTCAGGTAAGTATTAATAATGGAGCCGTGTAAAATCGCCTACGCATTAAAAAAAACTCGTAATTTTATTTCAAGATATTCGTTCATTTTAAATATTATTAAACCTTCAAAGTAATTTTTTCATACTATTCCTATAGGTTCCTCCTACAACTTGGGTACCTACTCGAAAATTAAATTCGAATGCTTCCATACATTAGATTCTCGGGTAGGTACTTGTAATATTGCACTTGTCTACAAACTGAAGGAATTTTCTCGAACAAAATTATCCCATAGAAAAGTGGAATTGGCGCGAAAGAATAAAATGACGATTTTTATCAGCTTTCATAACTGTCAAAAGTTTGAACGATTATCGTGGAAGTTTTTCCATGTGTTGTTGTATATGTCGCGATTTTCAAAACTTCCTACGTGGTTTTTAAAAGTGATTATCTATTTAGTTAACCTCTCCGATTCGTCTAAGTAAAGGATATTGTAATTTCGTGGGAGACGGCAAACGGTGAAGATAATTTTCCGCCGAGAGATCCGATTTTACCTTTTGTACGTAGTTTTTAAATATATACTCGGCGAGTCTATTATTTTTCTTTCACTGGCAACACGTAGGGTAAAAGATCGCTGGAAACTCGAATGAAACTCGAGCAGCGCCACACGGCGGGTACGAAGATTGCGGTTGAAAATAGAACCGACTCGATTGGATTTGAATTTTTGCTTACCGATTTAAGGTTAGTTCTAGTTCTCGCCGATAGATATATTCGCAGTTCTCCTCACTAGGGATTCCTGTTTCGAGGCGGACTGTGTTGATTTTACTGATATTTATGTTGTCTTCATATTTTTTCTGATTTCCTTATCTACCACCACACTATAGGGTACGTCGGTTACGCGGGACAGGAGCTTCCTATGGTGTCCCCATCTCTCGTCGAGCGCGATAACCGTTTTTTAGTGAATTACAAATTCTTGCCGGCTGGTTTAGACATAATTTGCTAATGCTTTTGAATTTTTTCAGTGTATATTTTCGAAAAAATAGTGGTGTTAATTTTTACATTATTTGTTTTTGAGATTCATTTGTTATTCTACAAAATTTTAACATCAAGCCCGCTGCCTCACGAGTCGGTATGAAATCAACATCGTCCTCGAGCACCAAGAATGCGAGTATTCAAGTACGGAACACCGTTCCCGTGCCGGTCGTACCGAACCGAGTAGGGCATCGGAGGTAATGTTAGTCACTAAACGGCACTATAGAAGATTTTATAATTTTATTGTTTTTTATTATTACCACATGGGTGAAGAAATAAAGGTTTTAAAGTTAGGTACCTAGTTATAGTAATTACCCCCACGATTAAAAAAAAAATGAAGAAAAAAAAAAATTATTATTTTATGATGGCGATATTATCGGACGCTATAAAAAATATTTTACCTACTTTGATCACCATCTATCAAAATTACTTCGAAGCCTTTTCCAACAAAGCTAACATTCAAATCATGAGCGGTTTTTATTTTATTTCAGGAGAATTTTCATAGATGGCACTAATGCATGATATTCGTTCAGGTGTTTTTGTACAGTGCGTTCGTTAGTGAGTTCTTGTTTTTGCGTGGTGAATAAACGTTACTTTACGACTTCATAACCATTTCGACTAGTTTAGAGATTTTTTTAAAACCGGTGAATCAATGTATAACTAACAGTATATTTTAGCAAATTATACCTATTGTAAATTATAAACATCATACTTATCTAATTATTTCTGCAGCGTGAGTAATTAATTAATTATTTCGATGTACATATTAATTAATATCTTCCATAGGTTTGCATTGTTGGGTTAAGATTTTACGTTTCACGAAATTGGCTATATGACTTGTCCATTTATTATTAGTATTATGTATCAAAAAAACTCTCAACCGTTGAACTCTAATATGAAAATTGAACAGATGGTGGAATTTCAACATCAATGCAAATATTTTCTCGCTTTGTTGTTTCCATAGTGAGCTGTGAAGCTTTTTAAAATTACAATTTACTGTCAATAATTAAGGCACGACGCCATATTGTTATAAATAATAATAATAATAATTGCATGATTTATATAGCGCCGTTTTTGTGAAAAATCAACTCGAGGGCGCTGTACAAATATTGCTTGCTAGGGATAGTGCGTACCGACCGAAAACATGTATTTTAATTCGGGCTGGTAGAGCAACTAACAAATTATTATAATACATTATCAATATAACTTGTTAATATAAAACCGAAATAAATATTATGTTTCAATTAACAGTCCTATATTGAGTTTTGTTTTGAGTTTTGAGTGCAACTTCGTTATTTGTTTATTTGAAAAAATAAAAAGTTTATAATATATATATATATAGGTGAAAAAATATTGACGAGTGATTTAGAAACACCCTGTAGGGGGTGAGTACTTGATTCTGAAAGCGTTCTACTGAAAATAACCGTTTCATACATTCCCTTGAACTAAGTTTACTCTCTTCACGACCCTCTAGCTCCGTCTCTTTCACCCCTCATTTAAAGTGTTGATGTTAGACAAAGACGGCGATACTCTATTTCTACAACCCTGCACAGACGACTCACTGTTAAACGGGAAGTTTTGTTTTAACTGGGAGAAAGAATGATAATTACATAATGGAGGTTAATGCACACACTTCTACATTCTTAACATAAAAGCAGATCTTTTTCCTGAAGCAATAAAAACTCTTTTGCTCGAAATATGAGTCTGAACCGTACACTTGGGCGTTATGAAATTTGCGCAATTACCCCTGTGGTGGTTCCCACTTTCCACTATTTCTAAGCTATGGTAACACCAAGTCAACACGCCGTCCCCAATTTCAGCACCTTCCTTCAGTGTCATAGTATCGCGTCTTTCTGAAATTTTATAAATAGTGAGTTGTATTATTTACATCAACCTTTAATATGTAGATTCATTTTTAATATCTCCCTTCACCAGGAAATGCAGTCAGATATACACAAAGATAATTTTCTACACCTTTATAACTTCTAAGTAAATTCAATTTTGGAATAACTTCAAAATGAAACATGAAACCGAAAAGATAAAGATAACGGATGCAGCTTGGGCTGGAACCCAGGACACAGGATCAAGTACATGTTACTATTTTCGTAACCTTTAAAAAAAAGAAAATTATCTTACGTTATTCGGGAAAACAAACAATTCTATAAACATGTTTGACATATTCGGTGTTTACTGGGTTACATAAATAAACCAGTGAAGTTTCCACATAAAATACATTAATGATATTTACATAATGAGCTATGGAGCTGGAAGAGGAAAGGTGGGAAATATCCTATTATTCTGGTTACCAAACTCGTCTAAAGGCATTTCAAGCAACGTTACGGCTCTAAATGGTGGTCTTCACCAGGGCAAAACTGAGAGTATCAACCGCACACATAAATAGCTATTACGCTTAAATAATAATAATGTAGGCTTAATTTCTTAAAAAAATATTCAATACTATCATTATTGCAGGAAATATGGTTTATGTTTATCTTTTCACACGAGATTGGCCTGATTAACAGAGAGCCATCTGTACTGCTACTGTTATATTTCGTCTCCCTCTCGCCGGCAGCTGATGCGCTATTTAGAAAGAGACACAACAATAACACGGAACGATTACCCATCTCACTCTAAGCGTCGAAAATATCCGATCTAGGATCTGTGTACCTTCGGCGATAATGCGTATTCTGACGTTGAGTTTTCAACAAGATGTGCATTTTTAAAGTGTCGTGTACTTTGTGATTCAACTGTTATTTCTAGTAGCAGCCAGAATATATATATATATATATATGTTACATGCACTACGTAGCTTTCTAATGCAAGGGAAAATAATTTATCTAAAACGAATTACGCAAGAGGTTTACGCCACAGGCAAAAAAAAATCTTTGTAACTATTGGTATATTTAAAATGTTGCAATATACGCGTTGAAAAGTAAATTGACGAAATACTGAGAATATCTTTCATTCAGGTAGGAGGTGCGATATTATTTTTTTATATCTACGCGCAAAATAATCTATAAAATTATTTTCCAAAGCTAGCATTCGTACCTACAGAGTACCGCTTCACATGAGCGTCAGAAGATTGATTTACGACCAATCAGTACGAGCCTCAGATTTGGGAATCTATGCAAGATGTTATTTTCATACCATACTAGGTTCAACAATGAAATAATAATATATACATTATATGAGTCAATGAGTGATACTTCTTTTTTTCATCCATATGAAGATACGGAACAAAAACCTCCTTTAACATTCTTTATATAAAAAAAACGCTTAAATATTGAAGAAGAATTGGCGCCATTTTTAATGTTAATATGAAATGACATTTGTCGAAAGTGCCAATTACATAAAATGGATATTTAAAACAGGTTGTTAGGTTCGTATTTTGTTTTTTTTAAGAAAGAAAAGAACCCAACCTAAGAATCAAGAATCTAGAACATATTGTCTTATTTCCGCAAATGCAATTATTATTTTATATTTATTTTCAGTAATCTGAAAGTATTTTTCTACAACTGAATCCCAACTTGAAATATTTACCCCAAAGTTTATTAAAGTCCGTTTATCTAGCGATTTTTTTTTCTCCCTAGATCTAGGGGAAATTTCCCAGTAAAGAGAAATATTGAATTAAAATCAACTAGAAGGCACGTTCAACGTTCAGGCCTCCCTGCCACTGGCCAGACCTCGCACAGTCTCTTGAAATAACAAAGCGCCGGCGAAATGTACATAATTCCTACGATTATTCAGTTCCCCGTTCGCCTTCGATCGGTTCGGTTCTCGGCTAGGCCCGAGCGACATCTGCCGTTTCTTCTCGCGAGCGCAAGAAATAATATTCTGCAAAGCACTCGATCGATAGCTGTAATTGCCAATATTTTGCCAAATTTAACAGAACCTGACAAGCCGCTATGTAATCATGCAAAAATATGAACTAAACCACGGTAATTTGTGTACATTCAACCTATTTTTTTGTGTGGATATCCAGCCACCAGTGTAAAAAGGACATCTTTTCATCGATTGTGACAGTGTATTTACAGTTTTGTGACACAAACTCTCACCCAGGCATGTGTCGGTATTTGGAATGTTTTTCGTGTAAATAAAACTTCGTATAATCGGTGTTTATCCTATTGATTTGGTGCAAGTTTGCTTGTATTTTGTGAATTTTGCTGCAAATATCAGGCGGGCAATGCTGAAAAGGGTGAATTTTCATCGATTATGTCAGTGTTTTGGATGTTTTCTGACACAAAACCTTACCTACGAGATCGTAGCTATATTTATTGTGAAAAATCGCACGATTTTGAGTCACGTTTTTGCAATTTGCGCAATTATAGTTCGAAAAGTGACACATAACATCGAATTGATCACAGTTCGCCATATTTAGATATTATTATTTCTTTTTTTACCCGATATTACGTATATAATGATTTATTTTGATCTTTTGACCTGAATATGAAATGCTATGCTACAGTCTACATGTACCGGCAGGTAAATAGATAATTTGATGGATAAATTAATAAATAAATAGGTACCCATTATTGCAGCACACATACACGAAAAAACGCGCCACTTTCCCATTTTATTTGTAATCAAAATGTTCATTGTATTGTCCATTCAATGTTCAGTGTGATTTTATTTAGAACATTGCCATTTTTATTTCAGTAAATTAAAGTAACTACAAATAATCTTATTACGCAGGTACCTATTTATATTGCGATAATTATTTATTTAAATATAATATAGAATTTGCAGTTACCACCCGGCTCGCCAGAGTTAACTTTTTTACAATCGTGATAATTGAAAAATATGGAACAAACAAACGATATTGCACATTGCATATTGTAACAGCTACAATGTCTAAAAATAGTTGTGTTAACCTAAAAATTCTTAACAGAAATACGTAGCTGTACAAATTTCATGATAGCTGACAGCTGCATCAGCTTTTTTGCTGTTTCAGCATACAAACACAGGATGCATTGTCTGGAAAGCAATATACTGAAAACCTGCATCACGCTTTGCATATATGACGACTGCTGATGATTGTTCAGTTACATAATATTTTGATGCAGATTTTTAAAACTTTTTACTCCCTGCATTGAAACTAAACCTCCATCCCCCTTCTTCTCATATTATGCCCTTCCTATTGGGGAGCTGAACATTTTTTTACTTCTATTTTATCGTATTAAAATTTCAATACAAATGCTTTTCATAAGCGCTCTTCAGTCGAACGTGTTTCATCTACACATTTTATCTTCTATTTTGCTTCATATTAGCCCCCAAACAAATATTTTTCTCTGGGTTCTTCAGTCAGGACATTTTTCGTTTGCTCACTTTCTTCAATATTGCTCTGTAGTTGATACTAAACTTAGTACTTATCGTTCCTCATTATCGTTTTTATCCATTTCGTACCCGCACTATTCTCAGAGGTCCTCTCTCGTCTACTCATTTTTCCTTCAATTTTGCTTTGCAGTAGATGCCTAATATTCAATTATCGTTTCTTATTATCATTATTATAAATCCCATAGCAATACCACTCTCTTAGGTTTTTCAGTCGGGACATTCTTCGGCTATCTATGTTTCTTTCAATTTTGTTTCATAGTAGGTACTCGTCGGTGGCGTGCAGTCCATAAAGGCTGAAAAGCTGTGCCCTCCCAAATGCCCGGTGCATACAAGGATAGTATAACATGCCAGGATTGCAAGTAGTAACGTGGTTTAATTTGAAGGTGTTCTATTATTTGAGCTAGTAGCGTCCCCCACCGCCGAATTTTCTATCCTAGCTTAGTGTCTAGCTTGGCGTGGCCGCCGTAGCTAGTACATGATCGGCTAGTACAGGGTGACGGTATTTTTTGATACCCGATGTGATTCTAAAATTGCCAAAACTCTGTAACAAGATAATTTCAAGTTTATGCAACTGTATCGTGATAAAGAATGTCTGGCACGCTAGTATTACATCTTATAAAGATAAGTCTATGCGTAGTTCAGTCTTGCAAAACATTTGTGCCGAATTAATGACAATCGATATAATAATGACCGCTAAAGACATTAAAAAATATAAATATAAAATAAAAGTAACTTATTGTCAAAAATTGCGAAATCAACCAGGGCCGGAGAAGGTGCTAAAGAGGAATATAAGACTAACATAAATTGGTTCGAGGAAATGCACAGAAATGAAATAATTCGTTCAATGCAACTTGACACAGTTTTGCGAAGCAACTGTTTCAGTCTTGTGTTTCTTCTACGTAGTATGTAAGCTGTCCATTTTTCTATCCATTTACGGATGGACGCGGACGTGTGCTCACCGTAGTAACTACAATGATACTGGCTTAAAATTTCCTAGCATCGTGTAAACCGCTCTAGTTTGTGCCAAGCCATATTAGTAAGCTAGGATCCTGTCAGGACTGAAAAACGCCGGAAAACTAGCTTGCTATCCTGCTTGATATATTAGCCTCGTATGCACCGGGCATAAGAAAAACGTACCAAATGAAGAAATTTAACGATAATAGAAAAATATGTCAAATTTCTAATCAAAATGCATTTTTCATGAATTTGGTAAGGAACAGTTGACCACAAAAATCAGCGGTAGGTGATAATAAAATAGCTATTTTCAAATACTTAATGAAAAACTGCACACCCCTGCCTTTGGTCATAGAACACAATGCACGCCACTGGTACTCATATCTTATTATTGTTCTTCAATATCTTTATTACGTATAACTCTTTTATGTTAGAAAAGACATTTTCGCAGGTTTTTCGGTCGGGACGTTCTGCGTCTACTTCATTTTTATCCAGTTGTCAATCATCTCGTAATAATGCCAAAGTATTACAGTTTTCTAATTTTCACAATCGAAACGACTTACTTTCTTCTTTCATTCGCTGTAGTACGTTATCTTTTAGCGTCCTTGAGATTTTTAGCATTCTACTTTATATACCTATCTACATTTTTTTTCTTCTTTTCAAATGCATCCAGGCTTTTTGGTAGTAGCACTTTTATCAAGATCCCTGTCTCCATGCGGAATGGAATGAATGAAGCAAAATTAACGCTACCAATTCGATCGACATGTCCTTATTGCTAATTAAGAGGAACGGCTACCAGCCCTGTTTCATACAAAACTTAATTTTGGATTTGTGGCTAAAATACCCACCCAAACTGTATGATATATTTTTAAATTAAACGTATAGTAAATATCTAGCACGAATTAGAAATATTTTATTTATTTTTGTTTTAAATTATTGACGGCCTCCATGATCGAGGGGTAAGGCTCTCGACTATGAATCCGAATGTTGCGGGTTCAAATCCCGGCGTGCGCAAGTAAATTTTATTTAATTAATTTGTGCTGTTTCACAATTAATTCATTTAAAAATAATATGTAGTATATTTACGCACGTTCCAGAGTGGAAGATACTTTCAGTATCGCCCTGGTGAAAGACCACCATTCAGAATTGAAACGTTGCTTGAAATGGCTTTTAGCCATGTTTGCTGGCCAGATCTGAATAGCTGGCTATTATTTCCCCACCTTCATCTCCCACTTCTACTTTCCCTCCACAATACATTCAGTCTCACAACATTCCCTAACTGGGGATGCCATAGTCTCACTGTCTCCAGACGGTTGGGAGCAGTTGGGACTCTTGTGGGTATTCATATAATAAAAAGAAATATAGGCCAATAGAGTAATCAATTTTTCATGATTTTAGAGGCAACTTTGAAAATTATTTCTGGGGTTATGATAATTTTGTTTTTAAAATTGTATTTGCTATTACATAAAGTAAAATAAAAAAAAAAAAAAAAAACAAAACATCTTTAAAAAAGACTTTTTTTCAAGTCGAAATTTGTATTTATGTACTGCAAATTTGTGTTCCAACGTAAATTAATAGTTTTTATTCTAAATTTACGTCCATCATAATGCTTATTTTAACACTTTTTTAAAATTATATATATGCCATAGCAGGCGGGGTAAAACTTTTTTTTTTAAATCACCGTAGCCAAATAATTGCTTGCCTCTGAAATCGCGAAAACGCGATTTCTTTAATGACATTTATTTTGTAAGTTCAACAAAAAATTATTAATTACTTATAATGCGTAATAGATATTTGCTATACTTTTTGATGAAAAAAAATCATTAGGTTTAGGTGAGTATTATGGCCTCAAATCCAAAATTATGTTTTGTATGAAACAGGCCGCGCAGCCGTTCCCCTTAATGAGTGAAGGGTTGCTACCAGCAAGTGCTGCTAGCATATAAAACACAGTTTACAATTCTTTGAAATATTTTTTTTATGAATACCGCACAAGAGTCCCAACTGCTCCCAACCCCCTGGGGCCAGTGAGACTATGGCATCCCTAATTGGGGAATGTTGTGAGGCTGAAGGTATTAGAGAGGGGAAGGAGAAGGGGAAGAGGAAGGTGGGGGATTACTATCAAACACGGCTAAAAGCCATTTCAAGCAACGTTTCAATTCAGGGCGATACTGAGAGCATCTTGCACTCTGGAACGTGCGTAAATATACTACATATTTATATTTTTTAACTGTGTTAATTGTGAAACAGCACAATTAATTAAATAAAATTTACTTGCGCACGCCTTGTTTGAACCCGCTACCTTCGGATTCGTAGTCGAGAGCCTTACCCCTCGACCATGGAGGCCGTCAATAAAAGCCCCACAATAGCAATAGGCAGCCCTCTAACTGGGTAGAGAAGATTTTCTCCACATTTATACACCTCTAACCACAGTTGACACAGGAAGAGGGAGAAATGTACCCTGGCACTGTACACAAAAAAATTACAATACGATATTTTTATATTAATGCTTTTCTTTCCGTTTGAATTTCTTGAAGTCAATGTCGACCCCTTCATGTTTGTTCTAATATGTTTCCTTTTCTTGGTGTTCATCTTTATGGCCGGATATTTACATATTTAAAGTGTTGAATTTGTCATTGCAAGTTATTTTAACAGCAATATCACCAATAATATATCTACATATCGCACTATAACAAAACTGTACTGCTGTTTTTGTATTCCTCAACTTGTGTGATATCTACTGATATTATTATTGTATCGGAGTCTGTTCTCACTATAACAAAACTGTTCTCCTGCTTTTATATATTTTTTAACTAGTATAATTGATCACAACATACATTTATTTTGTTATATTAATGTGATACTATTTTTTTATTATTTATTGCTGTATTATATGCAGAGCAAATAATGCATAGAGATGCCCTAACACGAAAGGGGAATAAACCAAAATAAGAGAGTCGTGGGCCAAAGTAGACGTGCCGCCAATATATGTAAAACAGTAACTAAGTAAAAAAGGTTCGTCCCGTATACAAAAACCGAATATTTTGTTGGGGCATTTAGTTTGACCATTTTTATGAATGTTTTATAATTTTCTTACCGCAGTCAAATTCGCGCAAAACAAACGTGGACGGCTGTGAAGTAAACTGGTGCCAAAACGGATGTCTTGTGACCTTTGCCTCCAGCCGTTGGAATTATACTTAGTTCAAGCCTTTAAATTCTGACGTCAATGTGTATTGTATAATATTATTGAACTAAGCTACCGCTGACAAGCTACTTACAGTAGCTTAGCGGGTACAAATTTCTATTGAATGAAAATAGTATTATACAATTTAAAAATAAATCAGCAAATTGACATCTTCATAGAACCACTGCTAGTTGTCGGTGTGTAGTGTGTACCATTGACACGTACACCATCTGTTGCGTCAGTTAGGCCTTCTTTAAATATATATCTCCACAGTTAGCAAAGGTGACATTATCCATCCTTGTCGGACTCCTCTATGTCAATACGTAAAGAATATTTACTTATACGGCGTTATCTTTATTAAATTTAGTATTCTATTTCACCAATCAGCAGTTGTTAGGTGCCATAACGTCATATTCTTGACTGCTGACACCTCCAAAACTGTTCATCTTCAATATTTTTCTTGATAAAGAGGGCTTTAGATTTGTTAGCTATACAGACGTTTTCTTCCCCTTGTCCTACTCGGGTCGCGGACCCAACGCATCGACATGGCGCCTCCAGGCGTCCTTGTCCTATGCTACGTCAACGACATCCGTCCATAGTAGGTCCAGCATCTCCTCGCACAGCGTTTATAGTTGCTTCTCCCACCTGTGTCTGGTGTAGCCCATTGGACCCCTCCCCCTGGAATACTAATCGACCTTCTGGCATTCTTAATACTTTGACAAGCCACCTCAGTTGTAAGTTTTCTATGAGGAGTAGCAGTGGTTCGATGTTTAGCTCCCCCCGGATCACCGACCTTCTTATTCGATCCCATCTCGTGACTCCTGCAACTCCTCTCAAATTTCGGCAGCTTGGACCCTGGAACGCGTTCGCTCGTTCAACATCCAGATCTGGTGACCGTGGGCCGATACGTTGATCTGAACATTAACAACTTTGTCTCGATACTTCGAGCTCAGTTTTCCTTATTACTGAGCTGTAAAGAGGACTCAGCACACCGCTTGCCTCACCTGTTCTACTAGTAAGGCGAAGATCACTTTTGAAATTGAAATAGTTTCAGGTATTTGGAGCCATACATATTGGGGCTCTCGCACATCCAAAGAGGGTAAAAAGCCGTTCTCTTTATATAGTCACCCCATCTCATCTGTGGAAGACATCGGCTTCTCTTTTCCAATCAAATACGCCATCTGATGATATATGATTTTCAATTCTTAGTTATACATGTGTCCACTACTATAGTCCCACTGGAGTGTAGGAATTGTAATCTTCTTCTTCTCCTTATATATATATATAATAAGGAGAAATAAGAATGTCCCTGGCGGGCGGTGTGTTTGTTTTTTATACAATTATACAGTTTTATTCGGAGCTTGATGAAATTTTGCGCACTTGACCTTCGAAACAAGAGGAAGGACACTTTCTACATGATTTTACGAAAAACCACCCTCATTCCTTTTTCCCATCCCTTAAAGCAGAATTTTAATACTTGATGAAATTTCCAACATTAACGTTAAAAATAAAGTGACAATTACTGGGTAGAGGTAGAAGGGATAGGGGTAAAACGTGACAACCTCAAAACTTTTCTCCAAATCATTCATAACCCCGTGCAGCTAGTGGTATATAATATCGGAAACCTGTAAATTTTTCTTAAAATGCATCTTTCTTTCTCTCAAAGAGATTCCACGGTCTTTAAATGAATTTTCGTGTTGTTACCAGTTTTGTCACAGCTTTCGACATTAAGTTAACAAATTTAATTATCTTGGTACATGGATTAAACGTTAGACTCGCGAGGGTTGTTACCAGCGATGTAGATAATAGTTGGTCGATGGTAGTTACGGGTTAACTAGGCGTAACAGCTGTCGCTCGCGGTAATTGATCGCATTTGCATGTAGAGTGGCTGATTGCCAATAACGGCAGGTCACGATCAATAATAATTGAAGCCATTACCGGGCGTAGGTCAACTAACTAGGAGAGATTGATATTGGTGCCTGTCCGGGACCTATTCTCGAACGACGAGTGCTCGAATTCGTATACTCCAATGGCCAGAGAAACGATGGATTGAAGACATAACTTTTTACCTAATCTTCCTTTTGCAAACAAACAACTTACATGATGACAGATACTTAGAAACCTAAAATTTCTCGGTAATATTTTGAGAAAGGTGGTGTGTTATTTTGGTTAAATTCGGACTATTTGTGGGAAAATTCAGTTACATTTTCACCAATAACGATGGTATTTTCAACACAAGTGGTGTTATGTTCCATTATTGGTATTCTGCAACAAAAGTGGTGTACAGTATTTTATTTTTTATAATTTATTTGTTTTTTAAATCTAAAAAAAGAATAACGGTACGCGTCAGCTTCGACACGAAGTTAGCTGGGTTCCATTTTACGGATATTCAAGCTTGTCGAAACCATAGATAAAGACATACTTAGAACGTGCAATATTACTTTCTTATTTGTGAAATTTTTATTTTTTTATTTATCCTAAAATAGCCAAATTTGCGGTATTAGGATAAATATTGCAATTTCGCGAAAAAATCGGGTTATAGAAATATTCACGTGTTTGGTAATACTCTGTAACTCACTTTTTACGTTAATTTCCCTTTCTTTTAAAAAACGTTTATTTATGCTATTTACTGTACCTACCTATATTTTTTTTTTTAATTTTATATTATTTGTTATCAAATTCAGCACAAAAAAGACATACAGCACTGAAAAATTTATTAGTCCTAAAAACAAATCCTGTGTGAATCAGTAACCCCCGCTGACGCGAACTACCCACCAACCACCACTCTCTACCTACAGTACTTACCCCCGAACTGATTAAACCAAAATCCTCCCAAATTAGCACGTCACTCCCTCCACCTACAGAACTATCCCTTAGCCAGCCCTTAGCGTTATAATAGTCCAGAAGGCTGGGCGTAAGTATTCGCTAGGGGTGGATTTGATAATTGGATTGATCAAAGTAGGCCCAAGAAAAAAACACGCCTTACTAGTTTTAACGGCTCTTGTACTAGCGATAGATTATTTTTATGGTATTACGACTTCTTAATATTTAATCGACAACCTTAGCTATAAATCGCAAATAAAATCGACAATACAGCTCTCCTACATCAAATACCGTAGAAATGTACTAATACGCGCAGCTCTTGACATTTACCATACATTGATATGGCAACACGGTAAACTAGCGCTCTCTAGCGGCCCGAGCTGTACTAATTGGGTTTTTCCATAAATTTAAATATATTTTTTGTGAAATATATTCGTAATAAACTTTGGAAATCGAAATTCAAAAAATAAGTATTAGGTGACCTAAATTTGAAGTCTATGATATTTGATTACACGGGTAGCTTTGTCAAAGGCTTCTAGACTGTGTTGCTGTTGTAATTTTTTTGGTAATATTACACAATTCCGCTTCACTAGAAAAAAACATAATTCAGAAAAAAAAAATACTGTTAGGTTCATAAAAATAATTACACATGCGGATTTTCAAAATATTTCACTTTATTTTTTACTTTACGTAAATCAAAATACGTAAATATGTAAGGGAAATTGACGCCATCTTTAATGTTGTTAGTATGATATGACGTTTGTCGGAAGTGCCAACTGTAAAAAAATTAATTCTTGTAAAATTGTTATGGTCCCTCTACATGATGGGCTAAGTAAATAATAGTAAATAAATAATAAAGATCAGATAATAATAATAGTAAGTAAATAATGATCAGATAATAATAATAGTAAGTAAATAATGATCAGTAAATAGTAATAAGCATGTACGAACCGCCTCAGTAGAAAAACACACTTAAAAAAAAATGTCGTTTTCATAAAAAAAAAGTGAGGTAAAAAAAAATGCACTTCATTTATTTCTTTTTTTATTCTTGTCAAATTTTTAGATTCGCCCCGGCCGTCGT
>JAHDVE020009801.1:0-33877 GCA_022606495.2 Halesus radiatus | reverse complement strand
TATGGTTGGCATTTAGGTGAGAAGTTAAGTTTCGTGTAGAATATTTATAATTTTTAAAATGTTCACATAATTTACACAGCACTTTTTTTTCAACATTATATTTTTCGAAATAGCTCCAAATACTGCCTGCCATATTTAGAAGTACTGCACGATTTTCGCAAATAAACAACACTTTAACAAATACTTATTTAACTAACCTATTCTAAATAACACAATAAACTATGATAAATATTATTTTGTTCTTTTAAAAAATTTCAATAGTTGTAAAAAAAATTACCAAAAGAAATGGTATAGAAACATAGCTTCAGGCGTTGGAGGGTTAACTGCCGGCTATAGTTACTACTGGCGTACTAACTAGCTACTGGCTAGGCGGATAGTTATCTAGTTATCTAGTTATCAACTATCAGTAGTTATCAGTTGGTTATAGGTTATGCAGGTTGTGATTTTGTCAATGGGTATTACTGGGTATTGGGTAGTTTTCACCTCAAAGAGATAACGCCTTACGAACTATATAGCTGTCTCACTTTGCCTCACTAAAGAAAAAAGACACATGCAGCATGGAGCTCGTATAGCACTGTCCCTTTTTTCCGAACACTTTCAAATAACTCACAGTTGCTAATCAAATATTCATAACCAACACAGCAAAATAACTGAAATAACCGAGCTCTCGTTAGCGTAGATGAGGCTATTTCGTAGATAACCGTTATATATAACCGGTTATTGGTTATAGCTGCCAACACTACGAGGTCGTGAGGGAAATCAAAAACGATGACATTTTATCAATGATAGTTATCGTCTTCTATTTTCCCAACACTCGTAAGTGCACTTGCACCAGCTCAGCGTGTTTCTCTTACGAGTGAAGATTGTACAATGGCGGGGGAGAGGGAAAGTAAGTGGCTTTAATACTTACGTTCCCATTCTATACCGTGTCCCAGTCCTCAACCCAAATGGTGCAACTGCCTTCCACATTTAATAATATTACGATTGTATGTTTGTTTATGTTTAGATTTATATTACGGGAGTTAGCAAAATATATAGAAAAATAAATGATATTGAGAGATAGGCCGGGCTCTTTTTACCATAATTAGTAATAATAACATAATGTATGTTTAGAGTTAAGTTATTTTAGAGTGCTCAAAGGAAGTAGTTTGGGATAGAGGATAGAACTTGGAGAGAGGCATCTCATGAAAATTTGTGTCATCCATTGATGAGATCGCAATGGCTTGAACATGCGACAAATAAAACTGAATAGCCAGTCATCGGCGCCGAGCTGTGAATGGCTCGACGTTTGGGTATAAAAACTGGTTGGCGATCATTTGCAAAGCACTCTTGTTTCAATTCTCGTATCATCTCCCACCAGCCACTTTCATGACTCTGCGCTCTGACTCACATACTTTGAACATTGTTTGACTTTGCTACATCCTGGACCATCGTCTTTTCTCGCCATTGAATATCCGACCTAGCGGAGTTTACCAATTGATAAAAGTAGTCTACTGAAGCTGCAGACATATAGCGGCTACAACGACTTGACCGGCACCCTATTTTACAGTCTATGTACCGGACCCCGCAGCGTCTGGAACAGTTCCGTTGTAACCACCCCTCTTTTTCATAAACGGATAAATGATGCACGTAACAGTAGGAGAGGTTAGAACAGACCATAATACTATTATGCATCTACTCCTAACAGAGAAATATTTATCATAAAATAACCTTGAATGGATCATCAAAATGAGAAAAATTTATTGTGTATACCAAAAATTACATTATTATAGTAAAGCGTGCTTGGGAAAACTTCACGAAATTGCTAGATAGATTGTTATTATTACCCTAAACTCCAAGTATATTATCTAAATAAATTAATCTAATTGAAAACAAAACAGGTAGGTATGCCGGAGTGAATGTTTTGCAAAAATTAATCTAAAGTTTTCGTTTTCTTCTCATAACATTATTACAAAAAGCGGTTACCATTATAAAACGTATTGTTATCCTCCATTAGGTTATTCATATCTTTGGCAATGAGGTTTTAATATTCGTCGAAAGAATTGTGAAATACGCAAAAACAAGTAAAAGGATCAATTAAAAGCATATAATTTACTGCCAGTAATAACTGCTATATTTCAATGAAAGACAATCATTATTGAGGTCCTAAAGCACCAACCTTTTTCGTAATCTTCATTCTTCAAAGCGGTCTGAACTCCCTCACTACAAAGCTGGAGATCTATCAGATCGTGAACTCTCTGTTGACACTCCGAAACCCGACTCTGGAAAATAAGTAAATCTTAAGAGAAAGAAGATAATCATGGAAAAATTTTGGTAAACGATATTGATGTTGTGGACTTACCCTGGCCTCATCGAGCTGCCGAACTTTTGCACTAACATTCTCTGCTAGGTTAGATGTAAATGTAATTCTTTCGGACAGATTGCAAGCGTCGCCTTTCAGGTTTTGTAAATTGGGAAGGGCCTGACTAATGGATCGTAATTTACCTCCCAAATGGCACTGTCTTTGAATTAAAGCTTCGAGAGCGGCGTTCACCTCGTCCTAAAATAAATTTTGATTGTTCGTAAAGTATGTTAACACGATGAAATTATTTCCATATTTAGAAAAATCACTGATAAGTACCTCCTCCTTTTCGATTTCCTCGCAGGCCAGACGAATTCCATCTTCATTTGACAAATCATATTTATTTTCGTACAAAATTTTTGACATTTCAGATTTGTTGACTTGTCAAAATCATTCGGCATTAGTGATGTCCATTTATATGATGTGTCTCCGTGGTATAGGTTGATCGTTATTATCGATATTTGTTTTATTATTGGCCGGACTATTTTTATAGCGTCGTTTAAAATTAACATTTTTTAGCCTCAAGAATTTTTACATCATATTATAATATTAGTTCGCAATCATAATAGGTATGATATAGCCTTTTGTAATCACCTAAAATAAATGACCGAATTCACCGAAATACTTTTCTAATATGTGCATTTGAAATAATAGGAATTCCCAGACTGGACCGGCCATAAAAGAATTTAGTACAAAGGCTAGCCGAAACTATTGTTAGAAAAAATGGAAAATCCGCAATTCCTTTGTGATTTTATGGGACGGCAATAAACACCTCAAAGGAATTGAGCCGCCCGACGGAACGGCCGCTGAACAATGCGGGTGATAAAAGAAGGACAGAGAAGGCTCCAGGAGACAGTCGGGTGCAGTCTTCCATCCAGGAAGCACGAGTCGGGAGCAGTCTTCCACCGAGGAAGCACGAGTCGGTTGCAAGAGTCCGCCCAGGACGGAGAGTCGGTTGCAGTAGTCCGCCCAGGACAGACAGTCAGGTTTGAACCTTCCGCCCAGGAAGGTTCCTATTCTCGCTCCTTGGAGAGGCCGCCCAGGTCCTCTGACGACGAGTGGAATTTACGCTTCCATCCCAGAAGGAAGTAACTGATCTTCGCCCTTCAGAGATCAAACATCAGAGACCGCCCAGGCCTCTGATTATCGCCACGTTGTACCTACTCCCGATCCGGAGGTACATGAATACCTAGCGCGAACGCGAGGACTCTGCATACAAAGCAGCTACTGGACCCTGGACAGCTATCACAAAAAGGGAAGTGCCTCTGACTCTAATGATAATTCCTCCACCCTGTCAACCAAGTGAATCAACTTTAAGAAACAACTTTTTCCTACAAATAAGCCAGTGAACCTCTAATTTTAAGTACAAAGACTTTAACAGTAGATTTAAGTAATTGCCTATCTAGTTTTATTGAATCAATTATGTCTAATTAAGATTAACTCTAGTTTTAAGACTAACCCCACGACTATCAAAATAAATTACTTGTAACTACCTAAGATCGCTTTTCCGTTCCTCACCTTTTTGCGTTATTCCTAGAATTATACCCACTGCCCTACACACCGTCATGTCAGGTATTATGAAAAGTGTATACAAGATTGTACCTTTCTTTTCTTTTTCTTATTTAATTTACCAAAATCAAATTTAATTATGCTATTATCAAGTTCTCCAAGTATTTTAGTTTTTATTATTGTAAGAGCTATTTCGGCGTTCAAGGCCGTTTTCAAACTGGTTAGGCCATATTGCGACGACTTATATAATTTTATTTACTCCCACCCAATTTTAATTTGGACGGTGGACGGAAGGTGAATGTACATCAAGACCGATTTGTTTAGCAGTTCGCCCTCTCTGCCTACCCCTGCGGAGAAACGGGGTGATGGTTAGTTGTTTATTTAGTTTAGAACGTGTTATGGGAAACTCTTTAGTTTGACATAGAGTTGTTTGGCGATAATAAATGCGAAAAAATCAAATTAATTGTTGTCACATCGGTCTGCAAACTAAGTATTTATTATTGAACTTATCCGATAATTTTCTTCTATTTTAACATTTTCCTTGGTCATCGATACATAACATTTTGGTCACTGATAAAATTGAAATAATCAGTATAATTTAATATTCCTACAATAGGTACTACTTTCATTAGGAATAATTTTTTCAAAGCAGTTAAAAAAAGTTCATGCTTATAAGATTTTATATTGTTTGATATGAGATGAGTCTTTAAGTTTAGACATTTCATTTCACTAACTTACATTCTTATATAAAAGCAATAATATTGAATATTTTATACGGTAATTCAAAAAGGTCCCAGTGAGATATGGAATACAAAATAAAATTTATACATTTCAATACACCAATTTATTTTCAAGATTTTGTGTTAAATTGTTAAGTTTTACTGTAAAATTGTAATTTTCTCTATCTCTAGTGAAAATTTAGATTTTTTATGATTATTTTACTATTTTTTTATTATTTAAAAACAACTTCGATTTGAATTTAACAGGTACCTGCTGAGGACAGTGTTGCCAATTTAATTAATGGCCATCTTGATTTTTCTGACAGTCGTCTAACGGGGTAAAATGGTAAACATAAAACATCTGAGGTCTGTGACGGCTATATTATTAGTTTTCAGTGTAAATTTCAGCGTACCTTCCATCAAGGTCTAACAACAAACCCATTCTCCATTCAAAACCGTTGATTTGTATGTATTTCACTGTGTCGTCGAAACAAAATCAAAGGTAAGCAATAATGCTCTCAAAATACATGTAAATGTCGAACAAGGTTCCGCCTATTCTTATGAATATTAACATGTCATGTTTCGTGCCAACGATATCTGTTTTTGCATTCTAAATTCGTTAATGTTTTGTAATGCTGCAATCTTTGATAATTTTAGCTCAAGTTCTTAACAGAAAACGTAGTATTTATGGCTTATTGAGTAATTCTTTGATGTTATGATTGAGATAAAAAGGGGTATCCATTTTCTCTTTCATTTTGATGCTCATTTGTTTGTGAAAGCTGGGGAATGGTTGTGGTTTGCTGTTTTAATGATTAGTATTGTGTTTAGATTGACTCTGTGTGGGGCTGGACTTCTCCCCCGCTGCGTCTGCAGCTGGGACACTCCCGAGCCCATAACACGTAAGTATTTATTTAGTTATTATTATGATATTATTTTCCACTGCTATCCATCATTACACGCATCTATGAATAACACCGGGTCATTCCGCATTGTGAGTACAGCATTTCTGTATACATTTTACTCTTCATCCGGATATTATGTGATCCATTTCGTTGCTGCATTTTTTCTGACGGTTCTGTAAAAAACAGACCCCAATACTAAGTAGCGTAATTTTGTATTTTTGTAAGTATTCAGACTAGGGCAATCACACCCATCGACACTTAAATGGTCAGTAACAAATATTATTTATAGGATTTATGCCTGTCAATTTTTCAATACATTATGTTTATCCTTTTCCAGGTTTCCCTCTATTTTCTAACTGGTCTTCTATTCCTCCCGTTTAGGTGGCCTCTGAAAATTGGATACCTTTAGCACTTTTCATTGAGTCCTTTACGTTCATCCTTACAGCTATCCGTACCTATGAATTATGAACAATAGAATCTAACTTTTCTGGCACAGGTTTAAAAAAAACTTCTGTAATTGGTGTAAATTGACAATAATAATAATAAATAATAAATTTTTGGAATTCGCCAACCATCTAATTGAAAAAGATCATAGCACCGGCGCTAATATTCTACACAAAAATGGTTTTGGCATTATATTAGATAATTTAGAAATAAAGAATTAAAAAAAAAAATAATACATTTTTTTTATGCCTTGTCATTTTCTTTATTTCATTTATATTCAAAATAAAAATAAGCTTTCCTTTAAAATTTCTAATAGAAAATAATAATAATCTTATTTTATTTTTATTTTTTTAATTATTTTAAAATTTTAATTAATTACTTACCTGCTTCATCACTTATTAGTAATTTTTATTTATGTTTGTAATTTGTCTATTCTTAAATTATTATTTGTCTCTACTTGTCAACATTTCTTAGTATAGTATATAAAATTCGCTTCTGAAACATGTTGATATTTATATATTAAACATTGGTGTACACAAAGTATTTCATATAATTTTTTTTTTTTAATAAAGGGTATGTTAAAATTGATAGTAATATTCTTAATAATCAACGTAACTTGTCCTATATTAGATATATTTTGTGTTTACTCAAAATTTCCCACTTCCTCTTAATCCCTGACTCATTTAACATTCTGTCTCTTATCTTTTATATATTGTGACATTTTATTATAAGTAAGCATATCTTTGTCTCACTGTTCTATTGTTTCATTTTATATTATATCTCCCTTTTATTCTGTTTTGTGTTATGTCGCACCTATTTGCTCACGCTCACTCTTTGTATTTTTGTTGAGTTATCAATTTTACCCTGACGAAGCTTTGGGATGAGCGAAACCGGCTGGTGATAAATTAAAAATTAATCAGTGGTTCAAAACAAAGTGTTTGTTTTATTTAATGAAATAATAAATAAATTCTATACAAAACCTGATGCCGGATTACTGGAATTGCTGACATACGAAACTGGCAGTTCTTTTCAAGGGATTCATTCATTTTATCAGCGAAGGTATTGTAATTCAAACGGTCATCTGTAAGTCTAACATAGTTCCACTTGAGATTGGAAATCGTAATGATAATGTCAACTTATTTATTAAATAATAATGTAAATGTTGCAGTGCAATGGGTGAGATGGGCGTGTGCGAGGGTCCCCCCTCGCCTGCGCGCCTGCCGCACTCCTCGGAAAAGCACCCCCGTGCCACTCTGCAGGAGCTCAACGTGCTGCGGCGACACCGGGAGCTGTGCGATGTCGTGCTCAACGTAGGCAACAGGAAGATATTCGCACATCGGTAATTACTATTATCAGATCTATACTATCTTGTTCTATTGCTGTTTGCCAAATTACACAAAATATTTCCTTTTCGGGGACTGAAGATTTTTATAATATCTCGGTAATGGAGAATGGTGTGTTCTGAATACACAATAACTGCCTATGAACACCCATTACAGCTGTTTGATTGTTTTTTTTATTTATTTATATTTGACAATTTTATTTCCTGAAACTATTTGTATCAGCAAATGTGTGCTGTAGGTAATTTATTTCAAATATTGGCAGTCCTCGACTAACATACATCTGGTTTTCGTTAAATAATATTAATATTTATAAGCCATTTTTTTTTTGCTGTCTGATGAAGTTAATTTATTGGCAGTTTTTTATAAAAAAGAGAAAATTATGTATTTACTATACAACAAAACACCCAGTGATAGTTATCTTACCTTGTTCACTTTATTAGATATACATAATATTAGTAGTTTTTTGTTTGCATTTTGCTTCCATGAGTATAACTGTATGGAACATACAAATACTGTATTTCGGAGGGAACACCGGTACACACCGACACCTTAATCTATCAGCAGGAGTTTTGTAGTGGTGTAGAATACAGGTCAATAAAGACCGAATATCTTTTTCACAATGATCGTTTATTAAAATAACTTCTTTATTTATATGATTTTTCCCAATGAAACAATTGAGATTGGTAGAAACACGTTAGTTATGATGTTTTTGATGATTTAGTTGATGTCATTAAATGCGTCATCTGAATTGCAGAAATACATCACCTTGATGTGTTAATAACACTATCAATTTAAACTTACCAAAGTTAGATATGACAATTTTCTTTTCACAGTAGCAATTAATGATTTGAAAGGACAAATTGGTGTGACTTAGAAAAGACATTGAAACATGGTTTTGATTTTGTTTAACAACTAAATTACCAGTTAAACTTCGATTTTCCAGGGTAATCTTATCAGCATGTAGTCCCTACTTCCGTGCCATGTTCACTGGGGAACTGGCAGAGTCCCGGCAGACGGAGGTCACCATCCGAGACATTGACGAGAATGCCATGGAGCTGCTCATAGACTTCTGCTACACGTCACACATCATGGTGGAGGAGGGGAACGTTCAGACACTCTTACCCGCTGCATGTCTATTACAGCTTGCAGAGATACAGGTTATTATTGAAAGATGCTTTCTGTCTTTTGTACATTTTAACTGTCCCCTTACTGTGCCAGACACTCAGTTACCTGAGCCAACATTTTTGCTCCTAACATATTAATATTTAATATTATTTTACAACCCTAAGATGTATTTTGCACTATAATCAACCATAATTAATAACTGTTGATTGATTGTATTATTATTTTTGGTTTAAAAAGCAATATTGTTATGAATTTGTATGGGGTAAATCGGAGTCCTGCACCGGGCAGCGCGTTATTATTTGGCACCGTAAAGGAAGTGTTAAAGTTTATCGGAAACATTCTCTCAACCAATGAATATCTCAGAGTCCACGCTCTAATATTCTTGTCAAAGCTTTATTAGTATAGTACAGCTACCGGGAACTTGGTTTTCACCTCCCTTTCTTTCATACGTGTTGTTTACGAGAAAGAGGGAGAGTTATCAGCGATATGCCTGTACGTATAATTCGTGCAGTACTCTAATAATGCTACTGAATTTGACAATAATTTTAAATATGGCAGTTTCATTAGTAAATTGCAACACATCTTTTTATTTCTTTCAGGATATATGCTGCGAATTCCTCAAGAGACAACTGGACCCCACCAACTGCCTTGGAATCCGAGCATTTGCAGACACACACTCCTGCAGAGAACTTCTGCGCATCGCCGATAAGTTCACACAGCACAATTTTATGGAGGTAGATTAAAACGTGCTATTCCTTTTCAATTAAACGTGTCATAGTAATAATATGTACACAGAGCATTTCTGCTATATGTTTATTATGTGAAGCGTAAAATGTACTGTAAATGGGATTCATTCCGGGAACTTAGTCGTAATTCATTTGAGTTGGTATATGGGTTCACAAACACTCCATTAACAAATCAGTAATCAATGATAATGTGATGTTTTTGAATCTATCTCAAAACTATTGTTTGTTTTCAGGTTATGGAGAGTGAAGAATTCCTCTTACTGCCTGTAGGACAATTAGTGGACATAATCTCGTCAGATGAACTGAATGTTAGAAATGAGGAGCAGACCTTTAACTCAGTTATGTCCTGGGTAAAATACAATGTAGCAGAAAGACGCCAACATTTAGCACAAGTAAGTATCAACTTTTAATACAGTGAAACTCTCTTATAAAGTTTTCCAAAGAACCGGAAAAAATAAATTATTTGGTAAACCTTATATGAATGTAGAATAAATTTGACCATTTTTTAAATACAGTCTTCAAGGGACTGAAAAAACCAAACTTCTTAAGCATGAAGACACCTTAAGTTGGAACTTCAACGAGTTTCACTGTAAGTGTTTCTAAATCCTCTTTTTTTCCCATTTTAAGTGCTTTTTACGACCTACAAATGATTATTTGATTAATTGGTGGTAAGATATTGCAAAGAGTCAGGAATAAATTTTTTGAAAAGCCAGAAAGCAAATTTTATTTTAGGTTATGGCTTCACATTCCCATTTTCAGAGTAGAGAAGAACCTTCAGTATTGCCCTGGAGAGCATTCAGAATTGAAATGTTGTTTGAAATCGCTTTAGCTATGTTTAGTGATCAGATCTGAATAGTATGATACTTCCTTACTTTCCTCTTTCCCTACATATCTTTCAGTCTTATAACATTACCCCAAATGGGAATGCCATAGTTCCATTGGCTCGAGAAAACCATTTGGATAATTTGTCTTTTTTATTTCCGTGAAAGACTATTTACTACAATTTAAATTGCTTACAGGTCCTCCAACACGTCCGCCTCCCCCTCCTATCTCCCAAGTTTCTGGTGGGCACGGTGAGCTCCGACCTGCTGGTACGATCAGACGAGGAGTGCCGGGATCTGGTGGATGAGGCTAAGAACTACTTGCTGCTGCCCCAGGAGCGGCCGCTGATGCAGGGCCCAAGGACCAGGCCACGGAAACCTACGAGAAGAGGTACCCATAGCATAAACCTTTCTCCTTGGTGCATTTCCCATTTTGGGAAGCGGATATGGGTACCACTGCACCGGGAACCATTAATTGGATAACCGACACCTCTACCATAGGTCACCTCAAGTGATTCGCTACATTTGGTGACTTAACAGGTGTGCCCAGGTTCATGGAGTGAGGTTTGTCCAGGTCTTGGCGGCGGATGTGTCTGTTCACCAGCTGCTTAGTGGCCCGGATCAGGAGAAGCCAGTTGTGGGAGACCACTTGACCTTTCCAGTCGGACTTTCACGATCCATCACCTTGCATCGCAGTGGGAGGGATGAATTAATATATCTGTCACTCCTGGACACACTGACCTCCAGATTCCTACCCACCCTTCATACCTTTTTACTTTCCAGAACTTACTTTCCTTAAAAAGACCCTCAACACTGTATCCCCGATGATGACATTGGCCCTGAGGGAAATTATTTTCCTCAGGGTTCCTGTGTGGAGTTATTGTATAAAAAAATATTATCAAATGAAGTACAGGAAATTGTAAGGTTCTGCAAGGAACCGGGAATAACTAATCCTTATGTTTATCATCTAACCTTATATTTTGGTACACAAGACCTTTTATTAATTTCAGTTTTCAAGAAACGGAATATAGAAAACATCTCAATCACCAAACTCCGATAATATAATAATAAGGGGGCTCACTGTATATACTCATACAATCACTCTCCATTGTCTTCTGTATTCAATTATTAAGATTTTAATTAATTAGCTACCTGCCTAAACGTCATGTCAATGTCAGCATTATACACTCGGACACGGTAGGAAGTAAAAATGTTTAATCATTCATTAATATATATTCGTCGTCAGCAATAAGAGTTACATGGTTATTTTTAAATGTAAAAGACATACAATAAAACTTTGGTATTACGTCACCCCTATATTACATTTTTCTGCTTTTTGTGCCAAAAAGCCAAAGTCCCAATTTATTCCATACATTCTCATACAAATATTTCCCCCAATTTACGATTTTTTAAAATTTCTGCCCTCGGTGTTACGTTAGTTTCATGCTGACTCTACTTGAAAATATTGCCAAAACTCAAAATTAAATTACCTAGATTTTGCATGTTAAAATGAGCTGAATTTTCGGAAATGCTGTGGGTAAAATCGGAAATTATCTTCACTACGGAAAATATTGGAATGCAGGAGAATGTATCGAGAAGAAAAGAGGCAGGTTTCTCCGATCAAATTAATGACAAAAATAAGGTTTCACGGTTTTTTAAAGTAAGGAAGTTTTACAGTTTATTCATACTTGGTTTAAGCAAAAATAGAGTAGTTACTTAACAATTCATTTTTTCCATAAATTTTTCATTTCCCAGTTTTACATTTTCCTCAGTTTTACACATTTTTTTATCGTTCTCTTGAAAAATGTAAAAACTTAGTTTTGCTGTATTTAAAAGGGGCTATAAACTTAAACAAGATGTAGAGCGCCCTTGAGGTAATTTTAGTTACTAAATGGCACTAGGTAAAAATTTAACATTTATTATTATTATTATCAAATCAATTTGGTAATGTTTTGCAATTTGTTATAAACTCAGATTTGGAATAATTCATTAAAATATGTGGTCCCTCAGTTGATCTCAAATCTGTTATCACTACTTTAAAAAATAAATAATTTTGATAATGGCAGCATATTAGAAGCTCAATATCATCAAGATTTTGATTCAATTCTACACATTTTCCTGGGCAATTTCGATTCTCAACTCTGTTAACCGATGTGAAAGTTAAGATGTATGTAACTGTCTTCTTAGTATAATTACATCATTTAGATAACTTATAATCATACAAATATAATTTGCCGACATAATCTCTCATTCGTTTAATTATAAGTAATTTTTAAAGTGTTACTCTGTTAAAAACTCTGTTAAAAATTACATACATTTTTTTGAAATCCTTCTCTCATCCTTTGTGAGAATGACCCGTAAGTAATGGAATCTCTTTTTGAATTTCAGGAATTGATTCATAAATTTAACTGTGCTCAAAATGTAATTTTGCGAGAAAATTGTCTTTAACTTTTACTCCACTTTTAAAAAAACGATTTTGGTGAGTAAGGCCGCTCCCTCATGGGTCGGTATGAAATCAGCATTGCCTGAGTACAGTCAAATTGCGCTGCATGCACTCGCACGCATGTCAGTATTGCAGATTTTGGTTTTACTGTCCCGCATTAACCACTGAATGTCATTATCGAAGCATGTCGTTGAGTGAGTCAAATGGTGATGAGGCTGTTGATTTTTACATTAATTCTAATTGATTACTTAATTTAACATATATTCTATTTTTAATGAGCATAATTAATAAATGTGTTTTTTTTAATTAAAAGAAATGTTATTAATAAATTAGTTAACGAATAGTTCCATCATGATGTCAGTGGTGATGCGGTAAATATCGAGAAGGTATTGAAACCACCGACCTGTGTACGGATGCCAAATAGAAGTATATGGAATGGAACGCTCTCGGTATCACGCATTCTTACTGCACCCGGTTTATATTGATTCCTTACCGACCCGTGAGGGAGCGTCTTTCTTTAATTCTGATGACTATTTATAATTTTGTTTCTATATTTGATTTGAACCATTTTCTAACATTGTTTTAACCTCTATCTTCGTCTATAGGGGAAGTCCTGTTTGCCGTGGGCGGCTGGTGCTCCGGGGACGCTATCGCCTCGGTGGAGCGCTTCGACCCGCAGACATCGGAGTGGAAAATGGTGGCGCCCATGTCCAAACGGCGATGCGGGGTGGGCGTGGCGGTGCTCAATGACCTACTGTACGCCGTGGGGGGGCACGACGGACAGAGCTACCTTAACAGTATTGAAAGGTAATCATATTTTATTGTCAGTTTATTAAAACAAAAATGAATCTGTTGTCGACACCTGTAAAGAGAAAAAATTGAAGGAAACGCATTGTTTACCCATTAATCATATTAGCTTTCTACTTCTTTATGATATTACGGTTGCAAGAAAACCACGGATCTGACTAGTAGTAAGCCCAGCTCCTAATTAACAATACTCGAGTAAATATTGCGTAATACCTATGTATATACATACTTCAATCTCGGAATAAAGTTGAAACCCAATGCATGGTAATGTTTTGTTTGACCGTTTTAGGGCCAGTTTTATAAACGTTTTACCAAATTTTTGTTACATTTTTTTAATATTTTTTTTATATGAATACCGCACAAGATTCCCAACTGCTCCCAACCGTCTGGAGCTAGTGAGACTATGACATCCCCAATTGGGGAATGTTGTGAGGCTGGAGGCATTGGGGAGGGGAAGGAGAAGGGGAAGAGGAAGGTGGGGAACACCTGGCTATTCAGATCTGGTCACCAAACACGGCTAAAAGCCATTTCAAGCAATGTTTCAATTCTGAATGGTGGTCTTTCACCGGGGCGATACTGAGAGTATCTTCCACTCTGGAACGTGCGCAAATATACTACATATTATTTTTTAAATAATTAATTGTGAAACAACACAAATTAATTAAATAAAATTTATTTGCGCACTCCAGAATTTGAACCCGCGACCTTCGGATTCGTAGTCGAGAGCCTTACCCCTCGACCATGAAGGCCGTCAAAATTACATAATTAACTGTTTTTCGTTAACGTACAGTTATCCATTCTTAAAATTATATTTTTGAATAATTGTCATTCGCTTGTCATCACTGCTCAATGAGGAATCCATTTCGCAAATGCAAGTTATATATACATACCGCAATATAGTTTGTCATCCTGCACAAACAGTTCCAAAACAGTTGTCGTTTTTAAGTTGGAAATCGAGTTCATTAAATCTTTCCTATAAATGTTGCACGCTTTTTATGTTAATTTTCCCTTTTGTTTTTACATATTTTAATTTTACATTTCTTATTCTGACAAAATACTCTGATGCATAGGAGTCGTAATTCCAAATACTGTCTTATTTTTCAATCCATTTTGAACTCTACTTGGCAACAGCTTGATTGACACCAGGTTTGCGCAATGGGACTATGTTTTTTTTTTTTATTCAAGTCTTTTGTTTCTTTGGTCCGTGATGAACCTGCAATAAATTTAATGATGAATGATTTTTAGATATGATCCTCAAACAAATCAATGGTGCAGCGAAGTGGCCCCCACCACCTCGTGCCGCACCTCGGTTGGTGTTGCCGTGTTGGACGGAGCTCTCTATGCTGTGGGTGGACAAGATGGGGTCCAGTGCCTCAATCATGTGGAAAAGTTAGTACCTGAATTAGTTTTTCGTTTATGTATGCGCATGTGTTGTCTTAGATCTAGTGAAATAATTAATTTTACCGGTTTAATCCAGTGTCATTTAGGAATATCACCTGAAGTGCACTTTATATGACTGTTGACCCTTGACATCTTCATTACAAGTTGCACATCTTGGATCTCATTGCAGTTTATTCTGAGAATGTGGATTTAATGTTTTAAGTGATCCGCCCCAAATTTAGAAACATGATGTATGTATAAGTTTTCTTTGGGCAATACTGTTCCTCATACAGAGCACGGCTCATTCCAGTGTGATGGTGCCAAACAGTTCAGTGTCTTATACCCAATAAGGCATTTAAAAACTTTTTGTGTCTTAGGCAATCACGCATAATTGTCACTTCTGGTGGCACCTTGTATTAGTCAGGCTTCTGAATTGAACACCTTCGCAGTCTGCTTAAATGGATCAGGCAAATATTTCTAGAAAGGAGACGGTTAAAATTGATTTGGTCAGTGGTAGTATTAATTATATGGCCCCATCGGCGTGTTTGTAGATGATTCGAATCACATCAGGAGGAATTCAAAACTACAAAATATATATATGTATATATTTCCAATTAGACTCCCGAGGTTTCTTGGGTGACACCTCAATAGCTCCGGTGCGTCTTCTATAAGTCACGTGGACACATACTTCAAAGTGATAATAGTTTACCCTCTCTCCAGGATGGACGAATCAACACGTCTTCCAACTTCCCTTACTTGTCATTCTCCCGGAACCAAAACCATCATCACCAAGCTCAAGCAAATGCAAAAACTCCCCCAAAACCTCACGGCTTGATGGCGCACCTCCAATTTACGTCTTCCTCCATCTTGTCCGGTTTTCGGTCTCCTTCCGTTGCTGTTTTGTCAATTATAGCGGTTGTGTACCTTCCCATAGACATATCTGCGGTACTTAACCAACTGAGGACGCATCCACTTATTGAAATAATGATGTAACATTTAATTTAATTGCAATATTATTTACTATGTGTTCCTTTCAATTTGCAGGTACGATCCCAAAGAGAACAAGTGGTGCAAGGTGAGTGCCATGACCACCAGGAGGCTGGGGGTAGCCGTGGCAGTCCTCGGGGGATACCTTTATGCTATCGGAGGCTCTGATGGACAGTGCCCACTCAACACTGTAGAAAGATACGATCCTAGGTTAGCACCCTATATGCATATTTGTATAGCTTGGCAATTAAATGTAGACATTTAATAAAGTGGAACTCATTTTTTCATTACTATGGTACCACCAAGCTACTCAAATTGTCTTCAAATTCACATTCGAATTTGACAGTTTGTTTTAAAGAAACAACCCGAAACAACATAACTCGATTATATTTACATTTTAAATTTATATTTTTGATCTGTGAATTTGATTTTATTTTATTTTGATTTAACATCTAATAAATGGATATTTTGATACACACATTTCGGAAATAAAAAAAAAATCGCCTTTCTGTGTAATTATCTTCCTTGCGAAGGGTTAAATAATAAAAAAATTTTAATATAAACTTGTCTTAGAATATGATGTAGAATCATTTCCTTTTGGAAAGTACCGCAATTTTCTGAAGACCGTATGGTTAAAGTAAAAAAAAAATGCATTTGGACCATTGTGCTTTTTTAAACTTACTTTAATTTTCCTATGAACCATTTTGGTGTTGTCATTTAAAACCTTTTGCATCACAGTACAGTCTGACATTTAAAAGTAGACAAGAATTGAGGCCGCTGCGATCACTTCGCAGCGCCCTCAATTTTTGTCTACTTTTAAATATCAGGCTCTACTGTAATGATAATGATGTGCCTCACAATTATGCAGGAAAGTAAAAACATTGTTTTGAAATAGATTTGGCTAGGCATTATTACAAGATCAAATGTAGTTGACTTGACTTTCATAGATTAATGTTTTATTGCTATAAATGATATTCTTAGATGATTCCTCTTTTTCCCCATTAATTTAAAAAAAAAAATCAGATTTTACATACCGTAATAATAATACTTCGGTGCCTTGTATAGCGCTGTTTTTGTGAAAAATCACCTCAAGGGCGCTGTACAAATACTACTTGCTAGGGTTTATCTTATTATATACAAACAGATACAGAAACATACTTACATGGCAGGTCACTCCGGATTAAAATGTTAAATTACAAAGTTTTCACTTGAGAAGATATGATTTTGCTCGCACGGGATACAATATTAGAAAACACTGCACATTGCATGATATTGCAGTTACTGTTTAAATTCCATTTGTCATTGATATTATATTTATTAGAAGGTTGTTGGTAAAAGAAGAGTAGGTATTTATTTGAAACCGTAATATGTGCTTTATAAATATAAAGGTTGCGTTTATGTGCTTTTGCCAGATGAAAGAATAAACCAATTGCAACTCTTATAGAAAAATTTATAAAAAAATGCTTTTACGTAATGAGGTTATTTACAAATGTACCATATTATGAAATTAGATCATGCTGAGAACAGAACTTTTAGAGTTTTCAGAAAATACCAAATAGTACCGAAGATATAAGCCGTTGAAATGTTGATAATCTCGCTGGCCGGCTGATACGTGTGTGATGTCACGGTTCGTAAAATGACTAGTGCGGTCATGGATATCATAGGCGCGGCAGCATCCATTACCGCCATTCGAATTATACTGAATTGTGACTCGTGACATCACGGTCATACGTTTTTGTTCTGTTCACTTTGAAAGCTCATAACGTCACTTTTGGATATATCAAAAAAGTAATTTTACTGTTCTTTATCTCTTAAAATATGCATACATTTTCACGAAAATTAAAAATTAGGAGACAACCTTCTTGTCACAACACGGTATAGATATTTCTGTCAATATAGACCATGTATGTTACGATGTATGAATATGAATGAAGCAAGGAGTGTGCGCCGAGACAGGATTGTATGGCAGTCAATCCTCCCTGCCTACCCCTGTGGAGAAATTATGTGATGATTAGTTAGTTCAACTAGTAACATGATATGTTGGAAATGGTTTTAGTGATGAAAGGCATTCTCTGCTTGATCATCTGTCCCCACCTCATAATCCTGGATATTTTCAACAAAGTTGTCAGTTTTAAAACACTATAATGGGTACAGTAGTTTATGTGAACTTGTACTTGATTTTAAAATCTCATTCTTACTGATAGATAATGGCAGTCACTCTACTTACCTGTACTTACACTTACCTTTGATCTTTCTTCTCAATCCAGACAAAACAAGTGGTCGGTAGTGAGTCCCATGTCGACTCGGCGCAAGCACCTGGGCTGCGCCGTCTTCAACAATCTGATCTACGCGGTGGGTGGGCGAGACGACTGCATGGAGCTGTCCAGTGCCGAGAGGTACAATCCGCATACCAACACCTGGAGTCCCATCGTCGCCATGACCTCCAGAAGAAGCGGCGTAAGAAAGATTTTATTTTCCATATGTATTCATCTAACAGAATGATACTGAAAGAATCTTCTTTACTTTTATACCATTCTCCCTGCCATGAAGGGTCAGCCTGCCTACTTATCCCTTTAATCATTTTCAAACGATTTAACAGAAAAACAAACTGTTATTTGTTCCAAAAGTGTATAGTAAACATTTGAATAGTCGATATCTGATGAGAATATATTCTGATTGAATTAATGTTTTTGTGAAGTGAATAATTAGGAACTCATTTTCAATTTAACTGAAGGCAATAGTTCAACCCTTCTGTCGAGTACTCATGGAACTTAACAGCTGGGGGACTGTGAATGTATTACTGTCTCATTTGCAAATATTGTAGTTCTATATAAACTAGGTGAGAAAGAATGACTGCTGAGTTTCGCCCCGCCATCGTATTATGGCGTGGAGGAGCTGTAAGGGTTGGTTTATCCCGTTTTGAGGCGATTATCTCTATGATTTACTGTAGTAGAAAGATTATTTTATTCTTCCCCTCAACTGTCATAAATTGTTGGTTATGAACTGAAATTTAAATTAGCATGGTATTTTTCTGTGCATAAATAAATTTGGGAAAGGGTTGGTAAACCTAATTAACCTGTATAAAGACATGAGAATGTCTTAAATTGTAATTCACTTGACATTTTTCCATGTTATTATGTCAGGTTGGCTTGGCGGTAGTGAACGGGCAGCTGTACGCCGTAGGAGGGTTCGACGGCACAGCCTACCTGAAGTCCATCGAGGTGTTTGACCCCGAGTCCAACCAGTGGCGCCTCTGCGGGGCCATGAACTACCGGCGCCTCGGGGGCGGTGTGGGCGTCATGCGAGCGCCGCACACTGACAACAATTATATATGGTAAGTACTTATTTTATTACATGAATGCCGCATTGTAGTCCCAACTGCCCAAAGCCAATGAAACTATGGTATCCCCAATTGAGGTATGTTGATGGAAAGAGATTCCTGGAGGGGGAGGGGAAGGAGATGAGGAGGAGTAAGGTTGGGAAGGACCTGGCTATTATGCTATAATACCCTTTAGTTGATTTTTCATAAAAACAGCACTGTACAATTATCTAAATATTGTTATTCAGTTCTGGTTTCTAAATACAATTAAACCCATTTCAAGCAATGTTTCGATTTTTCACCAGGGCGATACTGAGAGTACCCACCACTCTGTATATTATTATCAACATGGCTTAAATTCTGTCAGTCTGACAGTTTATTTGAAAGAAGATTACTCTCATGTATGTTTGTGTTTTACAATGTTTTCATTGTCTTTCACATGGTACCTCGGAGTTTGTGCTGACAAATTGTAACTGTAAGGCGCACAGTCTAGGTGCACCCATAGACCCACATTCTCAGGCTCAAGCAATACAAATATTGTACCTTTCCTATTCATATGTAAAATAAAACAAATTATTTGATTTTGCCTAATATGTATACATGGGATTTTCTAAAAACTGCCAAGGTTAGAGTTTTTTTTATGGAATTCTTAGGCCCCTCTCTGACGGTCCGGTAGGGAATCGACATAAACCGGGTGCTGCAAAAATGCAGGAAATGTTTCGCAATATTTCCTCCATCGACTCTCCGACGGGTCTGCAGTGATTTGTAGCCACCAGAAAATTGTCGGTATTGCAGTTTTCTGTCATGTTTTCCGCCGAATGTTATCGGATCTGTCAAACTCAAGATAGAAAAATGTCGGGGGAATCAAGTGAAGACAAGGCTCTGGTATCCTATTTATTCCTTCGAATGAGACAAAAAAGGAGGAGGTTTTGGGTCCACCCCTACATTGAACGTAATATTCATTGTAGGTTATTTGTTGCTGCCAGGAAACTGTCCGAAGATGGTGTAAAATTCCGGCAAATGTACCGAATGTCAAAAAAACATTCTAAGAACTGGTCCAGCGCGTTGCTCCATATATTACAAAAATGAATACCAATATGAGGGAGTGCATTAGTGCTGAGGAAAGAGTTTTAATAAGCCTTTAAAGCATATGCCAGTAATTTATAGTTATAAAGGCATGCATATTTCTCTACCTCCATTATTAGCCGAAAATTCACATCCCTCTCCATGTTTGAACTCAAAGGATAAATGGCACGTAAACGATCGAAACGCAGTGCATAGATATACTGGGGGCGTGTTTACTGAGAAGCTACTGAATTGTTGTCCCGCTTGTGGTATAACAGAAGTACGTCGCGCCCCTCCCGCTTCCCCCCCGAGTCGTGAGCTAGCGCCCATTGAAATGTATGGTGCAGTGCCCTGTTGATATCACGCATGAGGTTTATGTCGATTCCCTACCGGACCATCAAAGAGTGGCCTTAAAAAAAAATACTGTCTCTGTATATTGTACCTTGGTGGAAATGTATATGTAACCCTTTTAATAAATTTTTTTTTAAAGTTAATTTATTCAATTTAAAAAACGGTTTATTTATAAAAAAATTCTGCTGGGTAATTTTATTATTACGCGTGACAGCTGTTGCTCCTTCCGAAGGCATTATCGAACTGTTCATAAAATATATATATCCATTTTCTATAAAAGGCCGCCTCACACCCAGCATTTTTAAGAAAATGTCTGGAAAGGGATCGAACAATGGGCTTAAAACTTTAGGAGAGGATGGTCAGACGGCCGAGCCTTTCCACGCGGTGGTTTCAGTTAGTACTGTGCCATCCTGTCGTTCACTTTCTTTCTGCCTTTTCAGGAAAATGTATTTATTATTTGTATGTACACATTTGTTTTAATGAATACGTTTCTGTTTCCAGGACTCGCAAAGACTCGGTGGTGTAAACTACATGCGTCATCTCTCTGAGATAAGCAGCTTTCGAAGCTTTATACATTTATATAGTTTTAATTTAGTCAAATAAATACTGTAACGAGCGTCAAATTCCTGTTCCGATCTGAAGAACCGTAATCTCGCGCATGAGGTGTTCAACTAATAATGCAAAATGACTGATTCACTGGGCCGCTCGATCACCAGCTGACTAATTCATACAATTCAGTTCAGTTATAGATGTGAGTAATCAGTAAACCTTATAAATTACATATTTTGTTGCGCCTATTATATCTGATTTCAGTTCAATTTACATTGTAACCAGTATTACTTACGCCAACTCATGTAACCTTTTTTCATTTTTGTTTTAAGACTTGCTTCAATCACTTACCAGTATTATCGAAGCGCCTTGAGGTGATTTTAACATGAACGGCGCCATATAAATCATCCTATTGTTATTATGGTGCAAATTTGTTTGGAGTAGAACCCCCATTATCCAAGCTTATTTAGACCAGGGCTGTCTGTATAACCAAACTTTGGAATAAACAATCCCGTTAGTGGTTTTATTACAGACTAGGGTTCTAAATTATTAGACAATTTATTTATTTCAGTTTTTCAGACACCGAAAACACAAACCTTTTAAAATGTGAATGCTGCTTGTATCGATCGGTATGTGCTTTGTTGTACCTACACCTGTTTATACGACATATTATTTCTTGTAGTGAACATACATATTACAAAACATTCGTTTTGGATTCTCCGTGCGATACCGTTATATAATAAATCTCTGGACATCTGTATAACTGGTTTCCGGATTATTGGGGTTCTTTTACAGAATTTATTGTGCTTTTAAGTTTTGCATCATTTGCAGATATAACTAGCTGTTATTCTTCATAATACAGGCCTTCAAATCAATATTCCTGATGAAGGATCCATTTCATTGAATTGGTTGGTGAGAAAGGTTGCACCCTATCTATTCTAATGGTCCTGCCGCTGAGAGCTCTTCTGTAACACCTCTTTCTGGTACATGCGTCATTTATGAGAAGGAGGGAGAGGATACAACAGAGCTATCAGCGGTATGCTTTTATTGATGTTTATGGTCTATTTGTAATAAGTGAATCAGTCTTTAATCTGCCGGTTTGGAAATTCATATAAATTGCCTTTGCTCTCAGTGTGTATGCCGACACCTCCGTTTGTACATTACACCTCCTTTTAAAATGAATCTGTCGGCATACATCCATATTAGAGTGTTAATTACGTATTTTCACTAAAGCTCACTGCCAGATATTTTCTAATATTATAATAATTTAGGTAATGATACTAAAAATGAGTGGTTACATTTTAAAATTAACCCCTAAACATTTTCAGTCCAAATATAAATATAGTTTCACTTTAATGATCGTAATAAAAAGTGCTTTGTAAATATTATATTAAATTTAAGGGCAATTAATTATTATATACAAATAAGATGTTTATCCTAGACATTGGATTTTACGAAGAATATATTCACACTTCTAGTACAAAAATTTTGTTAACACATTATGTACCTATATGAAATAAATAGATAAATACTTCTTCAAATCTTTTGTTTTATTCACAAGAGGTATGCAAGTCAATTATTACGAATATGCATACCTAGATAACAATGCTATTACATGTACAGTGAAACTCTCTTATTAGGTTTTCCAAGGGACCGGAAAAAATACTTCTTATGCGAGAAAACCTTATATGTGGGATAAATTGGACCATTCTTCAAATTCAGCCTTCAAGGGACTGAAAAAAACAAACTTTAAGCATGAAAACTTCTTATATGGGAACTTAAATGAGTTTCACTGTAATATGATCTAATGAATATTGGGTTTCATGTCATTTATTCCCCATCCTGGATGGGAGATGTAGCCTTGTCTTCTCCTTCTGGTGATGCTTCATCATCTCCACACTCCACCTATGGGTCAATACAAAAAGCAAGGTTAATTTTAAAGAAGGAAATAAATTACTTTGATATTATCCAGTCACCAGATGAAAACTAATCGGCAATGATTGCCAAAAAAAGTTTTTTTTCATTTAATCTAAAAACTGGTCTTCCAAAGATGGTTAAAGATTCTCATGATCAATAGTATAACATTATGTTGGGTGTCTTTTGGAGTGTTGAGCCGTGTTGCGTTTTCTGCTTGAGCCGACATTTTGGATAGCCTTGTTTTTTTTGTGATGATAAACATTGCAAGGCTCTCCGGAAAATTGGATATTCTAATCATATCTCAATTCAAACACATAATATCTGTAGCAATTTTATCATTACCTCCTCGGTTTCCAATGTCTCCATGCCATCGTCGCTCTCAATTCTGTCTCCGTTTTCTTCAACTTCAGTGGCGATACTCTGCTCAGCAGTCTTTTCAGACATTTCAGTGTCCACTTTTTCAGCAGAAGTGACTTTGTTAGGATCAACACGTTTCTGCAAAATAGCAAAGAGTTCATTATCCATTTTTTTGTATTTTTTCGGCATTCACTATGTAGCAATTTCTAGACATTTTGTTTGGAAGTTTTTTTTTTTACTTTATATAAAAAAAACTTCCTAAAATATAAAACTTCCTAACAAAAAGTTCATTATCCATCTACATATTTTACAAAAAATGGGTCATACATCTGAAGTGAGGGGCACCGATAAATAAAATTCGTAGGTATGTACTAGCAACTGCTACCAGCCTTTAGGTCTAGGACATGACTTCATGGAGGGCTATGCCTCACCCCTTTTTTCAAATGGAATTGAATTATGCATATACGTATGTGGATAAATTACGTATCTATGATTTGGTATTTAATGTTAAAAATTTCTGCAATTCACAAATACAAACAATGAGCCAAGTTTTCCGTCTGGCAAAGGATGCAGCAGATTGATTAATACACAGGATTATCTGGAAAATTATATACGTAGTAAGTTTGTTGTGATATGTATGTACATATAACTATGTATTGTGAAAGCACCATTTTATCATAGGTTGTACTTACCTTTCCCTTCTTCTTCTTGACTTTGGTCACAACTTCTTTAGGCTTTTCTCCGTATCCTGGCGGGAAGAATACGCTACATTCTTTAGCCCCTTCAACGGCATTGGGGCTGATGTAAGTTGGGCCTAGCTCCACAAATTCCAGCATCGTATCACAATTGATTTTTGAGAGCATTACAACCAACTTCTCTCCACTGAAACATTTATGAGGAAAGTGAGATTATAAATCTAGTTGGTGACACATTCTTATATGGCAGTGGTGTGCAGTATTTTGAAATCCTATTAAGAGGAACGGCTGCATAACCTGTTTCATGCAAAACTTAATTTTGGGTTTGAGGTCAAAATACTCACCTAAACCTAATGATATATTTTTTTCATTAAAGTTTTAGTAAATATCTACTACGTATGGGAAGTATTCCATTTATTTTTGTTTTTCATTATGAAATACAGGCCATTAAGTGAATTGATTTTTCGCGATTTTAGAGGCATCTTTAACAATTATTTGAGGGCTTAAAAAAAAGTTTTACCCCATCTACTTTGAAAATATTATGAAACATAAAATTAAAAAAATTAAATAAGCATTATGCTGAACTTTAAATTAAATTAAAAACCACCAATTTACGTTGGAACACAAATTTGCCGTACATAATTTAAAATATCCACCCGAAAAAACCTTTTTTTGATTGTTTTGTTTTTATATTTTTATCATATTTACATAGCAAATATGATAATTTTTTTTAAAATACGATAAACTCGCTAATAATTTTCTAAGTTGACTCTGAAATTACGAAAATTGATTTATTTTCATGGCACATACTTCATAATTTAAAACAAAAATAAATAAAATACTTCTCATCCGTACTAGATATTTACTTAACCTTTAACCTCTTCGGGCCCACGGTATCATATACGATAGTCAAAATCTATTTCATAAATATTCTTTGCTGATAATGTTTATCCACCCAGACCCGAGTATTAGGCTGCTCTCTGGTCCGGCGAGGAATGAACATTTCACTCGTTACTGCAGACACTGTACAGAAAAGTCAAGTTTGCTAAAGTAAGGTAACGGTTTGCAACGCAGTCCATTGTGGGACTTTTCTGTGCAGTATCTTCAGTAGTGAGTGAAATGTTCATTCCTCACCGGACCGTCAGAGAGCAGCCTTATATAAAGTAGGCATGTCAGTAAAACGGATGCCTACTTTATCTAATAATTCGTGTCTGGGTTGATAAACATTATCAGCAAAGAATATTTATGAAATATATCTTGAGTATCGTATATGATACCGTGGGCCCAAAGAGGTTAATTTAAAAAAATACATCATTCAGTATGGATATTAAACAATAACAAATCCAAAATTAATTTATGTATGAAACAGGCAGCGCACCCGTTCCTCTTGACAGCTAGATATTGCAACTAGTAAACGATAGTAAGTACTTTTTATAGGTACTTATCCAGCCACAAAGCACACATGGTAGATAAGTACTTACCCATGGTTTTTATATAGCTGTGTATGGCAACATTGATAAAATATGACATTCTTATTATGAATCATACTGTTCAAAATCTCTGTGTAGCGAAAACATTGTTAGCCGAGTCAAATACCCTAGAATATGATAATAAGTTCAGCTTCTGACATTTGATGGCAACAAGGTACATTAGTGCCTCTATCGGTCTGGGTACATCCCAAATTGGTTTTTATCATACATTTTGATAGATTTTTTGTGAAATATATTCTTAATAAATTATAGAAATCGAAATTTCATGAAATAAATACATGTTAGGCAACCGACATTATGACTTTACTGCTTTTTTGCTTATAAATGAAAAAAATATTAAAGAGGCTATTTGGTTTGTATTAACAGTTATAAGCCTCGCCGCTCGTCGGTCGCGCTCGGTCTGGTACTTTAGAAAGGGAATAAAATACTTATTTAACGGTCAGCACTCAAAAATACATATTTTCCAGGTTGTTAACTCAAAAAATACTACAAATGTAAATCTGTAAATTCTTGCATAGTTTTTCAAGAAGTCACAAAAGGTGTAATTTTTACTGAAAAAAAGTTCCTAAATTTGAAATATACAATTTATTTCTTACTATTCTTTTTGTTGGTGGACGTTTTCATATTGTTCAAGAGTTATGCCAATATTTTTGACATTTTGAAGGTCGCCTGATGCAAAGAATCCAAGTTTGAGGACATCTTTCTCATTAGCAGCGCAAGCCTCCAGAACTTCCCTTCTTTTAAATGCATCATATACCAGCGCAACGTGGGGTGGCAGGGGGGGTAGTTCAGGCTCCACAAATTGAGCAATGGTCTGGAGGAAAAATCAGCTGTTAACACATTCATATACTCTTGTCGGAAAGCAAAGGTTTGTGATACGACACATACTGTATTTTGTATAAAAGGAATAAAAAAAAAATTTTAAGTCGATAAAACTCAGTAATGAAAAATGTATAAAAATATTGGAAGAAATCAATCTATCTCCCCACCGATCGCCTTACTATAACGTGTCAATACCAGGAACTAAGTATGCCAAATTTCGTATTCAAATTTTACGGTATTTTACATAAAAAATGTACAATGTGCATTCGAGAGAAGTCTCGTTTGTGGTAGTGTCGCAAAAGGCTGTGTCTATTTGTACAAATTACAACGTATCAACCAGTGCCATCTATTGGCACGTCTATTGATGAGTAAAATTATACTAATGAAATAATGATCATACTATGTTGGCTTTCTTTCATGCAGGCAAAAAATATTGAAATTTTACATATCCAGTAATTGGCTTGTAATATGCATAAATGAAGCAGTTATTGATGTTTGATGTGGCAGGTAATCCCAACAAACATCGGCTGAAGCTAGCAGCTTATTATTAGCAAAACATATCAATTAATTCACTGTTGTTCTTACTGTCTATTCTGATTAAAAACTCTATGCACACCACTGCGTTTTTAGATGTGACACTATCAAGTATAGAAATGTTCGCGTTATGACACAAATAGACAGGCTTCATACTGCTACAATACCATGATTTCTCTGTCCGCTGTGTCATATCATGTCCCTAACCAAAAGACGTATATGTACGTTGTGTCATATCACATCTCCTCTAAAACGACGTCAATAGACGTTATCTCCGTTGATGTGTTAATATTTATGAACAGGAGAAATGTGTCATATTTTATAATACTGGGATAGTAACATTATAATAAGTATGTAAGTTTCCGTCAACATAATATGACGTTTCTGCAAGTTTAGACGAGGTGATTTTTCACAAAAACGACGCTATACAAATCTTCCAATTATCATTATTATTACATTATCAGTGCCTGCGGATGCCCAAATTATTATCTTAAGAGATGAATGAATACGGGTTTCCTATGCACACACAACGTTAAAGAGAGAACTAAATATATGTTCTCTCCGTTTCTCGGAAAGGGATTATTTATTAATTCAAAATAATGATAAACATAATGTTTTTAAAAAGAAAAATATTAATTACATATTTTTAAGTCACAAAGGCTTAGCATTTATCAAAACCTAATCAGAAATATGACTTCTTCTGACCATCAAAATGTTAATGATTGAAAATAATTTTATAAAAGTGGAGAAAAATAACTGTGATCATTTACCGGTGCGTTTTTGAAAATAAACTTAACCAAAGTTTTGTAATCCGCATATAAAAAAAAAATAAATATCGAAGTTATGATTAAACTACATCCTATTTCCCGGGATATCTAAAACCAATCAATGATTCATATGAAGAAACGAGCCTTCTGATGACTTGTTACAAGGATCAGAGAGAACACAACACCGCCAAGCTGACTCAACACCACAGAGCTGATTCAACCTGAAGTTCAGAGTTAAACAACTATCTTTACACCAACAGTTAGTAATGGAACATCAGTAGAATTTGTTTGTAGAATGATTTAATCGATGATTCTTAACACATTTGCGGTGGACAAATACGGACAATCAAACTTCCAGGTTCATCAGCTAGATATACTAACGATATAACTGGTTCTTTTTCTTCAGAATTTTGCCCCAAACAAAAAGAACCGGGTTCGAAAAAAATATTCCAGTTTTTATCGTTTCATTTAGGCATGTATTTTGACATTGTTAGCGCATATTTGGACGTTGTTATTGCACATTTCTCCATAACTCGAACTTGTTATATTTTTACACTCAGCTAGATATTTCCATTGGTATTGGGCGTTGACAATTTGAAACAATTCTAACACACAAACACTAACAAAAATAATAAATAACGATTTTAATAATGTTAACATTGTGGAGTTCCAACTATTGGGACGTTGTAAATAAAAAAACTGTTTGTACTTAATCTATGTTTGTACTTTATGCGCCCTTGAGGTGATTTTTTACAAAAACGGCGCTATACAAATCATCCAATTATTATTATTATTCTTTTTTTTTAAATTTCTTCTCGGCAAAGAAAATTTTTCGACTATTTTAATAAGTAATGCTAAACCTATGGAACTTATTATATTGTAAATAGATATTACTGAAATGTTTGTGTATGAAGTGGCATTTGATAAACTCACAATTACGCAGATATTTGTATTTACATAATTGATTATATTTAATATTTGTTAATAATCGGTTCCACATACTTTAGGGAAAAGTATATTGATGGCTGCTGCTTTGGATATCGGGTCAGTGGGGGAGTATATGCCTGGGATGACTATGTCCTCCCCTTTCTTCATTTCCAATTTGTCTGCCACGGTTTGGAACACTTCTTCCTCTTTACCCGCATCTTCCCCTCCGGCCGGAGGCTTTTCACACTTGGTCACGTCTTCGTAAACAACTTTTTTCACTTTTTCTGAAATGTAATATAATGTTCATAGTTCAAACCACTATTGTATGACATGTGATAACAACAATTTTGAATTGCTTCAATCGAAAATACAAATGATTGTATAGAATTTTTACAAATCTGGCAAAGAACAGCTTGAATCTTCGCATTTTAGAATATCTCTCCACAAATGTGATATTTCTTTGGCTGAGTGCCTACTTTATTGCTCTATCAGCATTTTCCAAACCTACAGCACAAGATTTAAAAAAATTAGATTTTGTATCTTTGGAAAATTTTTAAAAAATATCATCAATTTATTTTCTAAAATAATTCCCAATTTTTATTGTTTGAACAAAAGTAAGGATACGAGTAGATACAATGGACACCTAACTATCCAAGTAGTTGAAAAGGCCAATTTTCATAAAACTACTGATAGAAGAAGTACTAAGACGATGTCTCTCTCCCGTCTACTCCCTTTTTTGGAGATAATCTTGATGTAGGTATATAAATTACCTGGAGGTAGGGCGGTTAAAGGCATCAAGTCCATCGTCGGAATACTCTGATCATGTAATGAAAAAGGGACATCGTTGTTATTTCCATCGAGGACATTTATATGTAGTTAAAAAAAATCAGGTTTCAAACATACCTAATATATCGCCTTTTTCTGGATTTATTTTCAACAAAATGGCCAGACATGTCTTTTCTAATAGGATTTTAATTGCGGCTTCGTTTTCCAAAATTTCCTCATTTTCAAAAAAGAGGCCGTTTATTTGTTCTTCATTTAATTTAGGAGATTCCTTGTCAGCGACTGAAATACCTGAAAGATTATCAAAATTACTACTGCATTATGGCGCAGCGACAAACATGTAGATGTTTGGGCAAGTCGATGATGACCCCTCTATCGATTTACCAACGAATTTTAATACAAGTAGATACTGTACAATTAACTTGACCATAGTATTTTCTTATGTCTATAATATATTCTTCGCATTCGTTTATTACTGTGCTATTGGCGAAGAACGATGGAGGGAAAGGATTGTTTATTATTTCGAAATAATGATAATATTATTAAGCAATACGATAAACAGATTGTTTTCAAAGAGATTATTTTATTTTAGTATGTAAATTAAAAATATATGTGATGAATATTTTTCTTTCTTAAAACATTATGTTTATCGTATTGAGTAATAAATTTATCATTATTTCGTATTAATTATGTTCCCCCCCCCTATCAAGGGTAAACGAAACGTGATACGGGCTCACAGATGGCGCTAATTTAAATATTTTAGAAAGAAGAAAACACTTGGCACTTAAAACTTTTAAATATTGAGATGAAGTGTTTGTTGACGGGTGTACACATGAAATATGAAATTGAATAAGTTGTTGTTGTAAGTTTAAAGCTCAAGTCCTTCAAGAAATTTCTAAAAATAGTGTATTTGTTCGTTTTAGAATAACATATTGTATTTTCATAAGTTTATTGATTTACATCTACAGTAAAAATTTATTCTATTTCATATTCCGTGTGCGTACCCGCCAACAAACAATTTATTTCAATATTTAAAAGTATTACGAACTAATTTTTTTTTATCAAAAATATTTAATTAGCACCATCTATGAGCGCGTATTAAGTTTAGCCTTAAATTTCAAATAAAAGTCCAAATAAAACCAGGTTTCCGTCATTGCAATCGGAATTTGAACACCGCGTTAGTGAGACGACCTGAACCAGAAAAAATAAACCTTAAAATGTCTTAAATTATCTACAGGTATTTAGAGTATCCTTCATTTGTGAAAATACACCCTATTTTTCAAGATGTAATGTTGCTTTCAGTGCCACTCGATACAAACAGGTAGATACATAAAATTAGGTTACTGCAAAAACGTAATGCATTTATTTACACCTGTAAGTAGTGGTAATTGATCTCACCCAGCGGATCCCAGGCCTCGTAGATCATCTTGTGTCCGTCGAAGGCGTGCGGCCAGAAGAGTAGCACGTCTAGTTCGGCAATAAACGGCGCCATGAGTTCGCAGCGCTTCCGCCGCCGCTCCGCTCCCGCCGCTTTGGCCGCCACTTTCTCGATTTCCGCTATTTCCGCAAGACGCGCGTCCGAAATGGCTTTTCTAGCCTGAAAAAATGAACAGTATTTGAGAAATGGCTTCTCGCACTGAACGCGTGGGAATAGGAAATATTTTTTTGTATTGTGTACTTTGTCTCGTCTGTCATGTTGCTAGAACGAGGCGGAATGCGTACCACGTGATGCGTTAACTTGTAAGCAGTGGCGACACGTGACAGAAAAAAATATGTTTTTTTTTTAAATTGAGAAAATTATCCAGTGAGATCCATTTGTAGGAGGGAGGAAATACAGAGTCAAAACAATGCCCTACAGAGTTTTGCAGAAAGGATAGAACTCCATTCATCCTTGTTCCTGCGCACACTCCTTGCTTCGGTCACATTCATACATGTTAAATAATATTTAATTCGACTCATGAATTTAGGAATCCTTAAAAGCACGCATTTGAATTGTTGTCTTGGCAGCGGCGAATGCGTGCTTAGTTGATGCGCAATTGAAACCCAACATTTCTGTTTCGTTTTGTTCTTGTTTACTTCAGATCACTCCATGTTAAATCACGGAGCCCGTTTGAACTTGAACCCGATTAGTCCAATTGGGCTAAGACTAGCCATGTATACAGGAGGTATTGATATGTAACTCTGTTTTCACTGATTTCATCATCATAATTATTGTCTCCTCGTTGGAATTGCCGCCGGTATTTGTCCAAGCCACCTCATTTGTAACTGTTTTATGAAGAGTAGAAGAGGTTCGATGCCAAGCACATGTCGGATCATGAAGCTTCTCACTAGATTCTATTTTGTGACTCCTGCAACCCTTAAAATTTTCCTTTCGGCAGCCCGAACCCTGTGATGATGGAAAATTTTCCCTTTGATTTCAGCAGTTAGAGAGTGTGACAACGATAGTTTAATGTATAAATGTACCCAGTGAAGCAGTCTCATACATTATCCTTTATTTGCGGAATAGCAGCCGAGTTAGACGCTTATTTAATTCCAATGGAGGTTTTCCTTAATGCGCGAAATTTAATTCCGAAACCCGGAACGCACATATGGAGCTAAAAAACCTATGGGAAATTTCATAAAGCATAAATACTTCTTCTAACGGTGCCGGAACATGCGTCAAAGTCGAAATTCGCTATTTCGGTGCGCAGCGATAGGGCAAATATTTTTTTCTTCTATTCTGTGTTTTTTTTTCTCTCTTTTATTTCATTGTGTAAATCCTATTAGTATTGCTTAAGTATTTTTTTTTTTGTTATTTCTAATTTTAAAACAGCTAATTCGTGATGAAATGTGATTTTTTGTTTGGTTTTTGCATTATAAGAATAACACATATTGTTTTAGGTCTTTTTTGTTATTTTTGTGGCAAAATAAATCCGGTCACATATGAACTTATGCAATTTTCTCGTATCACCAAATACTTGTAGTCTAGGCGCCCCCGTGGCTGCCGGCTGCGTTTTATAGTCGCTCCTGATTTATCTCGGAAATATTGGGAAGTTATTAATTTTCCCGGTGTAAAAATAGCATAAAATAACCGCAATAATTTTTAAGTTACATTTATAAAAATCATGTAATTTTAGTGTGGCCGTTTCGGGCTTAAATCAAGTTTATAATAAAAAATCAAATAAAAACCCAAATATTTTAAGTTCAAATCTGTCACGTTGTTCTAAATTAACCCAAAAGAATCGGTCGGTAGAAGGCGTTCGACACATGTGCTTGTTAAAAGACCTTTGCCTGTTAAAAGTGTCCCAGAGTGAATGATTTACAATGTTATTCTTTGAACTATGGTGATTGTAAACAATATCGTATACGACCGAGCTAGACAACTCAAACTTAATGGTGAATGTGCTATTTTGGAGCCTTTAATAGCTGCAAAGATATAATTGTATAACCTTGAACGTTGTACCACAATCGCAATCCGCAAAATTAGATTTCGTGGCTACCGAGAAATGCGCAATAGGAAATAAAAACATTTGACGAGAAGATCTTCTGCTGTCACGGCGACCTGAGTTCTGACCTCCAGTTCACGGAGGAGATCCGGTGCATCATGCGGCCCATGGACGTGCCCGACAAGGCCGCTGTGGCCCGACCCCGACAAGGATACCACCGGCTGGGGCGAGAAATAGACGACATATCCTAAAGCCGGCCGACGAGCGCCACCTGGCGTACGGGCAGACCAACACCAAGTGTCCCGTCACCAACAAAAACAAAGAAGATTGGAAGAAAGGATCAGTACCCCCGGCCCCAGTATTTGTATTAGCGTCTTGCAATATATCGTAAGGAATAAATACAGTTAGCTTCTTTTTTTTCAATTAAACATTTATAAAAACTTAGACCAAGCCGTATTTAATTTTGATAATCTAACTGCATCTCTTTATATGGTCTATAAATAATGTGTAATGATAGTGTCTAAAAAAAATAAATCAATTAATATAGGAATAATGTAAGAATAGGAAGTAAGATTTGTACAGCGCCCTTGATGTGATTTTTCACAAAAACGGCGCTATAAAAATCATCCTATTATTATTATAATTGTGGCTGTCTTAAAATTATTATTATTTTTTTAAATATCCATTACTTACCTTTCCACAACGAAATGAAGTGACTCCATAATATATGATATTCGACGAAGGAGAAAATCTGGTCATAGAAAACCGATATTCTTTCCTTTTTTTAAATAGCTTTAATATTGAACTCGCAATGATTTAGAACACGAACCGCCATTGGTCGAGTCGTATTACTGATCTTGAATATTTCGTGTTAATCCATTAAAGTGTAATTGGCAATATTATTAATAGTATTTTTATGTATTCTACCATTACAACAGAACACCCATTATTTTAATAAATACTAAAATAACAAATCGTGTAACGTACTCTATCGTTCGTCATTAAGGGTAGATGAAGCACTGATTTATACGATGATGATTTTATCTCGGTACTTAGGTACTTAGCTCTGCTTTTTTTAAACCAAGATATAAAGAGGACGCAGCACAATATTTGCCGCTTCTATTTCACGGACTCTAATACAATAATTAAAACATTTGGATCGCCGATCTCCCGCGATCTAATACTTCGGTAACGTGCCCAGGTCAAATTTGGGCGCGGCCCGCCTCTTTTGCAAAACGATGTTTTTGTAAATTTCACCGTCTTCCCCAGATAATGCGTTTATACATTTATAAAAATTGTGTATATCTAT
>JAHDVE020009800.1:126298-143614 GCA_022606495.2 Halesus radiatus | reverse complement strand
ATTTATTCACAAGCATAATGTGCTTTTTACGCATTTTGTTCAGTAAACAGTTTTTCGTAAATATTAAAAAAATTGTATAAACTCGTAAATTGAATTCTACTTACTATTTTTATTTTTTACGTGATACCACACAAGAGTCCCAGCCGCTCCCAACCGCCTGGAGACAGTGAGACTTTGGCATCCCCAATTGGGGAATGTTGTGAGGATAAAGGTATTGCGGAGGGAAAGTAGACGTGGAAAAGTAGTTGGGAAAATACCTGGCTATTCAGATCTGGTCACCAAAAGTTTCAATTCTGAATGATGGTCTTTCACCAGGGCGATACTGACAGTATCTAGCGGTAGATACTGTCTAGAACGTGCCGCAAATATATTATACAGTACTTTTAATGAACAAATTGTGAAATAAAACAATTTAATCAAATATAATTTAAGATCGTAACCGCTCAACCACGGAGACCATCGTTGAATGATTTGTGTTATTTAAATAATAAAGAATTAACCAGCAATCCATCTCCGTGGTAAACTCTTCGACTCCGGATCTGAAGGTTGCGGGTTCTGAACCCGGCGTGCGCATGTTATTACATTTCTTAAATTTATTTTTTATATGAATTTTTTTTACGAATAAATTGATCTAACATGTTAGGAATAACCTGACAATATTCGAAAATCTCCTACTACCATCACAGTAAGTAAAAGATGTTGCTCATGTCGTGATGGAGGACTTAGTCAGCCGACGAATTGAACTCACGACACCTAGGTGGGTCCCAGACGCGATGTCAACTCAGCCGCTGATCGATATAGATATATTTATATATTTGGAGACCGGTTTCGGTTGATCTCAACCTTCATCACGACCGTATTATATGATTATGGTCCTGAGGGAGGATAGTCAGTTCGTTAGAGATTTATCCCATGAGAACACGTCGTTTCTACGACTTGTTTTTCAAATTCAAGAGGCCGCCCGTTGAACGATTTACCGGCCCCTATGTTTCCTCCCTCCTACAAAATGGTTCTTTTCAAGACTCACATTCACTCCTTCATATCCTCAAAAAGACCCTCCCCACAGTATCCTCAAAGACGATATAGGCCCTGAAGGAAATTACTTTCCTCAGGTTTCAAAAAAAAAATCGTGTAGCAAATTGTTCCAGGCTTTAGGGCCTGACAGTCTGACAGCATGTTCACCGAACTATACAGGGGTCTGGGTAGTTGAGACTCTTGCGCGCTATCACATTTAAAAAAAATTATTTATTCATTTATTTATATACAGTCAAATTTAGCTATAACGATTGCGGCAATAGCGAGTTCACGGCTATAATGAGCATTTACCCAATGATATTTTGGTTCAGATTTATTTTCAGATAATAAGGAACTCCAGCGAAAATATAATGGTTTTAAAATATATATTCATATAGATCAGCAAACGCCAATTCTGAATATATGACATCTATTATATATAATTATACCTAGAATTGATAAATCGTTATTTAAAAGTGAATAAAAAATCATCTCATCAAAACACTTATGTTCTTACCATTGCATTTGGAACATTTGACGTCACGTGCGCATTCTGTTTTTGTATTATTATGAACATTTTTATTTGTCACTGTTGTTTTGTATTTTAAATATGCAATTTTTTAGTATTGGAGAAATTTAAACATAATTCGGATGACTTTAAGCTGTATAATTGTTTATCAATATAAAAAAAAAATTATTAGTGAAATAAATGAGAGTATTCACGAGCAAACCAATTATCAATGCGGATATTATGATAATATTAATGCTCAATACTATTATTATTCTTTGAGTTAAAGTTTCTAAAAAGGTACATCATTTTATTACTTGCGTTTAGTGATGGTTTACTATGAATAGAATACAAAATTATGTACGGTAAAGCTCATATACTTGCTTTGTCATTTGAAATTCTAACCTCAAAACTGATCAAAACTGACCGGCCATAGATTTGGAGCGTTTTGCGGGGCTCTGAAAAATTGAAACTTTGAAAATTATTTTCATTCTGAAAACTGACGAAATATCCTGGTATTTAAGTTTGATCGTCAATTTTTATTAATTTTTTTTAAATGGTCTGGAATTTCTTATTATTGGCGGTTATAACAAGGACGTTACACCGATGTACATAATTTCTGAATATAAACACAGATCATTGGATCTGGAACAAAAAACAATTCCCGAAATAAGATTTTATGGCGCTACCTGTGCAAGATAGTCGGCAAAGTGAAACATTCCTATCCATTGGACACTGTATAAAATTGACATGTAAAATCTGCGAAAGTCAAGCGAAAATTGGACTTTGCAATCTTATTCAATCTTTACATTTTCTTTTGTATCGCAATTAAATTTACACTTTGCAATTACCGAATCCTTAAAATTCCATAACATCATCACGCTTCAAACGCGACGCTTAATATTTGATCAAATCTTGTTATTTAAAATTATGAATAATGTCCTGGACTCGCCAGACCTCATTAACTTTATAAACATATTATAAACATACCATCAAGACCAACAAGAAAAACCGATGCAGGACCAATCTTTGGATAAATTCTCCAATTCTCCACAATTGTGCGCAATATAACGCACAATTTCACAATGTTGACATTATTCATAACACCCTTTCAAAATATCGAACCGCAGTAACACGTATAACCACAAATTGTTGCACGAGTATAAAATGTATCCAGAGCATCTCCTGTCCCGATCCTATCTTCCTCTCTCTCTCCCCCCTTCCTTCTTATTTTATTTTTTTCTAATAAAACATCTTTACTTAACCACTTTTAGCTTAAGAAACTTTGTTGGCTTACGTTTTGTAAAACGTTCTTTTATATAAATCTGTGTAAAAAGCTGTTTGTTTCTTACAAATAAATAAATCACTACCTATTGTCAATTCATAAAACGAGTAACGGCTTTAAGGAGCAGATCCTCTCGTGTTCCTTATAATAGTTTGACTGTTTAATTTCAAAGCGTTACTACGCCAATGAAGAGAACTGAATCTTGAGTTTGGTGTAATAGAAAAATGTTAATAAAAAATACAGTAACGCATAAAATAAAATAAATATTTAGTTTTTTCTAATCAACATCAAACACTTCACCTAGGAATTTTTGAATTATCACTGTTAAGGAATATTTTTTAAAAAATGTTTTGTATAAAACGTTATTTAATATACAAATTTAAACACATTTCTGAAGCGAAGCTCCCTCATCAGGATACACAGTATACGGAGAATTGACGACAATAATAGAATAGATAATATTTCTTGTCATTATTTCTCAGTATAGTGTATCCTGATGAGGGAAGCGTTGTTTCCGAAACGTTTTGATATTTATTATTATATAGTGGTTAATACAAAACTTTTAATATTTATACATTTATAGCATAATATCTTAATCTGTATGTATAAAAATGAATGTTTGCCTGTCTGTCCACGATTTTCTTGAAAATTCCTTTACCCGTTTCGCTGAAAATAGCACAGTTTGTTCTTATTAGTGTCGGGAAGGTTTAGAGAGTAGTTTTAATGAAATCCAATACATGTATAAAACAGTTGTTATAATGTTTTAAAATTAATATAAAAAATATTGAACATGTTGTGTTGTATTGAGGTTAGTCCATAGATATGCAAATCTGGTTAGCCAGAGATTACGTATTCAAAAGGAGAATGTTTGTTTGGGTAGAAGCGTCTGATTCGGCGAGGTTTTGCGAGCGATATAGGCAAGCATAAATTTTTATCGTACCGGTAAGCATTTACCGAGAGGAGCGTAGCTCATGTCGGAACGACTGTAGAAGCAGACCTGTAAAGGCTTTCCAGGTAACCTGGGCAGTTCAGATAGGAGGTGTCCCCGGGCTCGGCAATCTGCGTTGCCGTAAGGGAGAGGAAAAGGTTTGCGAAAAAAGATGATTGCGGATATTTAGATTGCTGTTGAAGGATACCCCTTGACTTTTCCTGCCGGACTCTCTCATCCCATCGCGTTGCACCGCATTAGAAGGGAATGCTTCCGTTACTTCTGGACACACTTACAGCCAGATTCCCACCCATCTTGAAGAGATCCGTATTGTAGGAGCGAGGAAACACAGAGGCCGGAAAATCGTTCAACAAGTGGGTTGTGAAACTCAAGAACGAGCGGTAGAAACGACATGTGACAAGTGTCTAACTAACTAACCATTACGCCATTTCTCCGCAGGGGTAGGCAGAAAAGACAAACCGCCAAACAACTCGGTCTTGGCACACATTCCTTACTTCATTCACATTCTTACGTGGTATCATACATACTCTTCCGTTATTGTGACTCTTGACATGGCCCAACTCAAGTATTTTGTTCACTAGATCGTGCCATGTCTTCATCGGGCGCCTCCCGCTTTCTTACATTCACATTCGTGTCACTTTTTCTCATTACACTCCTTTCTTCGCTCATCCTCTCTACATGCCCAAATATTTTAGAGGATGCTCTCGTTTCCCGACTATGCACCGGTGCCGAAGGGATCAGTGACGCTAGTTCCTCAGAGTACTTTCCATTGAAATATCCGTAGAACAAGGCCAGTATTCCAAAGATTGCAATTCCTTTGATAATGAAAAAATGCATGTGAAGTTAACGTAGAAATAAATAAAAAATGCCTAGCGTAATCATTTAAAAAAATTCAATTGTCAAAATTTTTTAAGTGCAAATGTCATAAACACAAAAAAATATTTGATTTATTGAACGAGTAATTAAATTTTTTGTAGACCTTGCGTTTTTTTATTGAATACACGGGCAATTTTTTAATGCTGAATTGTCTAAAGTCCGAAAGTGTTTTTAGTGAATTTCGGGTGCGTTTTGAGTAGGTACCTGTAAGGTCCACCGTACCTGAATTGAAATCTCATAGAATTATTTTAGTTTGTAGTAGTTTTTTTTTTTTTTACTTAAATGTTTTTAGAAATATTGCTACTTTCATTTGACAGAACGTTGAAAAAAAACAATTGAAATAGTGCGAAAGTCCAGATTGAACAAAAAATAAAAAGTTTTTAAATATTATTTTGTCTACCGCTTGAACGAGTAGCCAGAATCCAAAGAAACATATTTATACTCGTATTATGTTTTTCAAACATACGGAAAGTACGAAATGGCTGGGTAACTTCGTTTTGAACGAGTTTTAAGTGCGCTTTGAGTGCGTTTTGAGCGCGTCTTGGGTGTATTTTAAGTGCGTTATAGGTGTGGTTAGAATGATTTTTGAGTGCGTGTTGAGTGCATTGTGAGTGCGTTATAAATATGGTTAGAATGAGTTTTGAGTGCGTGTTGAGTGCATTGTGAGTGCGTTATAGGTGTGGTTAGAATGAGTTTTGAGTGCGTGTTGAGTGCATTGTGGGTGTGTTATAGGTGTGATTAAAATGAGTTTTGAGTGCGTGTTGAGTGCATTGTAGGTGCGTTATAGGTGTGATTAAAATGAGTTTTCAGTGGGTGCTGAGTGCGTATTGAGTGCGTTTTGGTGCGTTATGAACGTTTTTTTAATGAGTTTTGAGTACGTGTTGAGTGCATTGTGGGTGCGTTATAGGTGTGATTAAAATGAGTTTTGAGTGCGTGTTGAGTGCATTGTGGGTTCGTTATAGGTGTGATTAAAATGAGTTTTGAGTGCGTGTTGAGTGCATTGTGGGTGCGTTATAGGTGTGATTAAAATGAGTTTTCGAGTGTTTTGGTGCGTTATGAATGTTTTTTGATTGAGTTTTGCGTGCGTGTTGAGTGCATTGTGGGTGCGTTATAGGTGTGGTTAGAATGAGTTTTGAATGCGTGTTGAGTGCATTGTGAGTGCGTTATAGGTGTGGTTAGAATGAGTTTTGAGTGCGTATTGAGTGCATTGTGGGTGTGTTATAGGTGTGATTAAAATGAGTATTGAGTGCGTGTTGAGTGCATTGTGGGTGCGTTATAGGTGTGATGAAAATGAGTTTTCAGTGCGTGTTGGGTGCGTATTGAGTGCGTTTTGGTGCGTTATTAATGTTTTTTTAATGAGTTTTGAGTGCGTGTTGAGTGCATTGTGGGTGCGTTATAAGTGTGGTTAGAATGAGTTTTGAATGCGTGTTGAGTGCATTGTGAGTGCGTGGTGTGGTTAGAATGAGTTTTGAGTGCGTGTTGAGTGCATTGTGGGTGCGTTATAGGTGTGATTAAAATGAGAGTGCGTGTTGAGTGCATTGTGGTGCGTTATAGGTGTGATTAAAATGAGTTTTGAGTGCGTGTTGAGTGCATTGTGGGTGCGTTATAGGTGTGATTAAAATGAGTTTTGAGTGCGTGTTGAGTGCATTGTGGGTGCGTTATAGGTGTGATTAAAATGAGTTTTGAGTGTTGAGTGCATTGTGGGTGCGTTATAGGTGTGGTTAGAATGAGTTTTGAATGCGTGTTGAGTGCATTGTGAGTGCGTTATAGGTGTGGTTAGAATGAGTTTTGAGTGCGTATTGAGTGCATTGTGGGTGTGTTATAGGTGTGATTAAAATGAGTATTGAGTGCGTGTTGAGTGCATTGTGGGTGCGTTATAGGTGTGATTAAAATGAGTTTTCAGTGCTTGTTGGGTGCGTATTGAGTGCGTTTTGGTGCGTTATGAATGTTTTTTTAATGAGTTTTGAGTGCGTGTTGAGTGCATTGTGGGTGCGTTATAAGTGTGGTTAGAATGAGTTTTGAATGCGTGTTGAGTGCATTGTGAGTGCGTTATAGGTGTGGTTAGAATGAGTTTTGAGTGCGTGTTGAGTGCATTGTGGGTGCGTTATAGGTGTGATTAAAATGAGTTTTGAGTGCGTGTTGAGTGCATTGTGGGTGCGTTATAGGTGTGATTAAAATGAGTTTTGAGTGCGTGTTGAGTGCATTGTGGGTTCGTTATAGGTGTGATTAAAATGAGTTTTGAGTGCGTGTTGAGTGCATTGTGGGTGCGTTATAGGTGTGATTAAAATGAGTTTTGAGTGCGTGTTGAGTGCATTGTGGGTGCGTTATAGGTGTGATTAAAATGAGTTTTCAGTGCGGGTCGAGTGCATTTTGGTGCGTTATGAATGTTGTTTGAATGAGTTTTGATTGCCTTGTGAATACGAATATGATTGCGAATGAATGTGAATCTCAATTTAAATGTGAATATGAATGTGAACGTGAACGTCGCCCTAGTGTAAGACCACCATTCAGAATTGAGACAATGTTTAAAATGGCTTTAGCCATGTTTAGTGATCATATCTAAATAGACACTAAATTCCTAACCTTCCTCTTTTCTATTTCTTTCCCTTCTTACCACCCCGTCAAAGACAGCAACACGTGAATGTGAATGTGAATGTGAATGTGAATGTGAATGTGAATGTGAATGTGAATGTGAATGTGAATGTGAATGTGAATGTGAATGTGAATGTGAATGTGAATGTGAATGTGAATGTGAATGTGAATGTGAATGTGAATGTGAATGTGAATGTGAATGTGAATGTGAATGTGAATGTGAATGTGAATGTGAATGTGAATGTGAATGTGAATGTGAATGTGAATGTGAATGTGAATGTGAATGTGAATGTGAATGTGAATGTGAATGTGAATGTGAATGTGAATGTGAATGTGAATGTGAATGTGAATGTGAATGTGAATGTGAATGTGAATGTGAATGTGAATGTGAATGTGAATGTGAATGTGAATGTGAATGTGAATGTGAATGTGAATGTGAATGTGAATGTGAATGTGAATGTGAATGTGAATGTGAATGTGAATGTGAATGTGAATGTGAATGTGAATGTGAATGTGAATGTGAATGTGAATGTGAATGTGAATGTGAATGTGAATGTGAATGTGAATGTGAACGTGAATGTGAATGTGACTCGATACCATATTATTTATTTCCGGTTTTATTTACATTTATTATGCATGAAATTCCACTATAATTTGTCAAGATGGGGTCTACTTCACATTCGTAATGCTGACCCTGAAATATTTCCATAAGTCCTCGAACTTATGCTCGGTCGTCTGCTCAAATCAAATAAATACATGAATAATGGGTTATCTATCATATTAATATATGACGACCTCCTTGGGGGAGCGGCTAAGATCCTCGGCCACCGATCCAAAGGTCCTGGGTTCAAATCATGTAGCTCATAATTTGGTATTTAATATAAATGACATAATTTGTGTATATTATGTTTCAATATGTTATCGCGTATTCGTGGCTAGTTGCGGAAGATCAAAGGAAGGCTGTGACTAGTTTGTCTAGTTTCTAGTTCGTGTAGAAATTGCGATTTAATATTTAATATGGGGACATATTCTCCTTGGCTTCCACCGAGTGCTGGGGATTATTGCATAACTGAGCGTACAAGTTCCTTACCGGTGTTTATGTACAATCTATATATATAAAAATCTATGTAACTTTGTTTGTCCTCTACCGGTTTCGCTGAAAATAGCACAGTTTGTTTTTATTAGTGCCGGGAAGGTTTAGAGAGTAGTTTCAATGAAACCCAATATGTAAAACTGTTGCTATAACGTTTTAAAATTAATATGAAAAACATTGAACCTGTCATGTTTTATTTAGGTTATCCCATAGATATAACACTCTGGTTAGCCACAGATTGCGTATTCAAAAGCAGAAGGTTTTTGGGTAGAAATAGGATCTTTACGATTTAGATATATTTAAAAAAAAATCGTTTGAAATATTCAAATGAATCTTTCTTTATTTGGAGATTGTTACTTTCGCTGTCAAATCATTTATGGCACCCTGATGACAAGCAAGAATTCTCAACTTCATAACTTTAATTCAAGAAAAAAGGCCGGGTACACATCAGCTAGTGGTTACATAAATATCTAGCAGAGAATAAAATCACAATTTTAAAAAGCAAAGAAAACAAACATAGCGGTGGTGCTGGAAATAAATAAAAAAGCAAACAATTCAAAAGAAGGCTACAACCTTTCGTGAGTGATAACATTACATAGGTATTTAATTTCAAAACGCACATTTAACTGTGGAAAGATTACTAGCATTTTAGGAGACACGCTTCGTAGATTTTTACTGCAAGGAGTGTGCGGATGGGTTTGGGTTACTTATCCCGTTATGAAACTAGATTGAGGAAATTACAAATATGGCCAAAGGCAGGGCGCAACCGAAAAGCATGTAAGCGTAATGGGCAAGATAAAGAAAGGGACGCTTAGATGGTTTGGACATGTAGAGCGAATAAACGAAGAAAGGAGCGAAAGGAGAATATATGACGTGAATGTGAATGGAAGAAGAAGCAGGGAGAGCCCGAGGAAGACATGGCACGATCAAGTGAACCAAATACTTGAGTCGGGCCATGTCAGAAGTCGAAATAATAGAAGAGAATGTATGAGACGATGTATGAATGTGAATGAAGCAAGAAGTGTATGAATGTGAATGAAGCAAGAAGTGTATGCCAAGATCGAGTTGTTGCCGTCCGTCCTCTCTGCCTGCCTCTGCGTGGAAACAGCGTGATATTTAGTTAGTTAGTTAGTTATTGATGCAGATCGTTTGTGCCATAAAATCACGGAAGAAAGTGGTTTTGAACAGATATTAGTTGTTTTTTTTTCTTTGTGTTTTTTTTTTTAAATTTATGTTTATGGTACGTTTTTATCGGGGTAGGCACAGCTTTTCAGGAATGAAAGAACCGGTGACCGGAAAATTCAACACGCGTATGAATCGGCACACTTTTTTAAAGTATTATAAAGCCACCAAAAGTACGAAAAACTGATTTAACCTAACCTAATAATTAATTTTATATTTTATGTTAAAAAAATGTACTAAAAATCACTTTTAAATAGTGTGCCGATTCATACGTGTGTTGAATTGTCATAGAACCGTATAGACTGTGCGCTACTGAGATTCTCTCAGCATCGCTCTAGTGTAGGACCACCATTCAGAATTGAAACATTGCTTTTTTTAATATGAATACCGCACAGTCTCAACTGCTCCCAACCATCTGGAGCCAGTGAGACTATGGCATCCCCAATTGGGGAACGTTGTGAGGCTGAAGGTAACGGGGAGGGGAAGGAGAAGGGGAAGTAGAAGGTGAGGAAATACCTAACAATTCAGATCTGGTCACCATACACGGCTAAAAGCCATTTCAAGCGACGTTTCAATTCTGAATGGTGGCCTTTCACCAGAGCGATACTGAGAGTATCTTCCACTCTGGAACGTGCGCAAATACACCATGTATTATTTTTAAATGAATTAATTGTGAAACAACACAAATTAATAAAATAAAATTTACTTGCGCACGCCGGGATTTGAACCCGCGACCTTCGGATTCGTAGTCGAGAGCTTTACCCCTCGACCGTCAAAATTTAAATAACTTAAGCCACGTGATCATCCCTACACTAAAATCTCAACCTTTCTCTTTTATATATCCGTCCCGTCATTACCACACGACATCCACCCCTTCAAAGACTGCAACACGTTAGTATGAACAAATTATTAAAAAAATTCTAAATATTACGGTAACGCGTGCGTATCACCTTGACTTTGAATTCAATTTTTCACACTGGGCATAGGCAAGGTTAAGCCTACAATGGAAGCCTTCTTTCGTAGCTATTAACGGATGGAAAATATATTTCCTCCCACTTTTAAATGAGGCATTTTTCTCTCATCTTTGATTAATCTTTGCCGTTCAGAGCAATATATTTTGCCATCACTAATAATAAATGTATTTATTGCTATAATTGATAAAACACATGCATAATTCACTCGTTTATTGTATCTGAGAAGCTAACAGTAAATTTCAGTCAATAATTTCAATCCCACCATAAAATGAGATGTAAAATTTCCTCAGGGAAAAAAATATACTCACCTACGAGAAAAAGGCGCAGCCTGCTACTATGGAGACAAACGCATTGCCGGGGAAAGAACTCAAGGTAGGCACTTCAGTGAAAATTATGTTTGAAGTTGAACAGGATTAATTTTACTAGCCGCTTCCATTGTAGGATTAAGGCGATGCAATGGGAAGTTATTCAAAATCATGTGTTTTTGCTTTAAAAAAATTGATGGCCTGGAAGCAGCATAGATGATTTAATTAAATACTGCAAGTAGAACACACCTTGGGATTAAATACTGCAAGTAGAACACACCTTGGGATTAAATACTGCAAGTAGAACACACCTTGGGATTAAATACTGCAAGTAGAACACACATTGGGATTAAATACTGCAAGTAGAACACACCTTGGGATTAAATACTGCAAGTAGAACACACTTTGGTATTAAATACTGCAAGTAGAACACACTTTGGTATTAAATACTGCAAGTAGAACACACCTTGGGATTAAATACTGCAAGTAGAACACACCTTGGGATTAAATACTGCAAGTAGAACACACCTTGGGATTAAATACTGCAAGTAGAACACACCTTGGGATTAAATACTGCAAGTAGAACACACCTTGGGATTAAATACTGCAAGTAGAACACACCTTGGGATTAAATACTGCAAGTAGAACACACCTTGGGATTAAATACTGCAAGTAGAACACACCTTGGGATTAAATACTGCAAGTAGAACACACCTTGGGATTAAATACTGCAAGTAGAACACACCTTGGGATTTCGAAGTTAACCGTGAAATTTTTTTTATTGCGTCTTTTTATAAGTCTATAAAAAAATAAATATCAGATCTAAAAAAAAATATTTAAACTACAAAATCTCCTACTTACGAATCCTTTTTTCAATATTGTCGTTTAGTTTTTTTAGAATATGACTTAAACACTTTTTTTACAAACTAAAATAAGACACGCATTTCCTTGATGTTTTTTTGCCTCGATCGATATATTCGCCACCTGCATAAGGAATGCGTGATTCAAATCGTATCTTAGAAAGTGGATCCCCTAGCTTCTTTCTAGCTGTTCCATATCAGGAACCAAATGACGGTTCTCAACGTACCCGTTCTATCTCCCTTTCTCTTAAGGTGAGACGTGCGTTTTAGAAAGAGAGAATTCTACATCTCACCTTACACCATATTCTGATAGTAGATCGAACGTGATAAACGTAAAAACATGCACCGAAAACCGTCTGCCGGGTTTAGCGGAATGTAACAAAGTCTAAGCCGATGATGCAACGCGCATTCGATAAGAATTCCAAATAACCGGAGACTAATAGTAGTAAACATCGATTTTATCTTTAAAAATATTACCCACGTCGTTATTCATTACGAGATTATCAGTGTGAATATTTGAGAGATTAACCGAGATAATAATATTAACTTGAAATGTCGCCAAGTCAAGGTCTGTGCTCGTCATTAGAAGAAATAACGAATGACATGACAGAAAATAAGTTTTTTACCCAAAGGGGAAGGATCAGTTTTATACGATAAACATTTGCTGGTTTACTGAAAGAGATAAATTCTTTGTCATGACTTAGTCAGTGGCGGGTCGTAGTAATTTTAACTGAGGGTTCAACACAGAGAACAGTATCAACATAGGTGGATGGGGGGGGGGGGGGGAATAAATAAATCCTAACATTATGCAGGCAACTCGCATTGCACCGCAAAGTATTAGTATTTACTCTTCGAAAAGAAAATCTGCTATTGACCTTTTTATAATTATATGGAATTTATCGCCAGTATCCTACCCGTAGTTGCCGTGGAAATATCCAATACTAAACTAAATCGCCGAGTAAATAAAACTGCAATACATAAAAAGAAGTTCGTCTTGTTCATATAATTATATTGAATATGATGAAAATTAAGTAAAATGACGAATTCCATTGAAATGTTATGTGATATTTGTGATTATTCTCTCTATCACTTTATTTATTTTGACACCATTTTAATGCATAAGAATGCGTTATTCCGTAAAATCTGTCTGTGATCATTAGACGGCAGTCAGCCTGGGAATGATAGCGAAGTTTATTAAAAAAACGCGTGACTCGGGCTGGTGCCAAAATGGATGGCACGTGACCTTTGCCTCCAAGTCAAAATGGTAGGGGTAGATTTTGCTTGTTGCATGTTTATGTAATTCTGATGTCAGTGGGGGTTCAACCATAAATTCATGAGACGATATTTTATTTCATCAAATTGTTGTCCTTCAAATAATACGTCTGCAACCCCAATTTTCAGTGTGCTCTTTGTCGTCCTTGAGAGAGCACGTGTTCAATTTGAGCGTTGTTTATTTCGGTTGGCGCGTGTCTTGATAATTGTATTTATTGTTTATCCTGTTAAAAGAAATACACCCTAAAGTGAATCGATATTTTCACCATGTCGAAAATTAGTTCTATTGCGGATGATCGCAACGTATCAAATGATAGCGGCACTACGGACGACAAGACCTTTGTTCCCATAAACGAATGTATGCAGTAAAGCAAATGAGATCTTGGAATATTTGAAAATTGTTTTTAACAGCTTCAAGATGCCATTCTTTAAAATGTCTTTCACAATGATTGACTACTCTCGTAAAAAATGTCGTATGTACCTATTTATTTTAAAAGATTTCTGTTATATATATAAATGTATTCGTAATTGAATTATCTAAGTAGTTTTGAAGTCGTGATATTTTAAATTAAAGCCTTTAATAAATGCAAAAATATTGTTAACAGTACGTTTTGTGCTTTTTTTAAACTTACATATACATATATCAATAGATACTTCTATTTGATAGATGCAGATAAGTAATGTATCTTTCCGAAGTAACACTAGCTTTGTGCGTCAAATGTAATTAATATTCGAATTCAGAGTATTCAATTTTGACAGTCGGTTGCTGACGTTTTCATTGCGAATGCGAGTTGATTCAATAAATGCTGGCGTTCCACAAGGATCGGTTTTGTCTCCGACATTGTTTTTATCGCACATCTCTTGCCATGTGAACCAATCCATTGTTAAGCAGATGACAGTATAGTCCATGATAGCTTTTTGTTTGATAAGCCCCCAAAGGCCACACAAACTCCAACGGCTCGGAGGGCTTTGAAGCAGAGACTGGACGGTGACCTCGAGAGGGTCTCCTCTTGGGGTAAGAATACCCTCGTCGAATTGAATGTTTCAAAGACCCAATCATGTCTGATTACGTCTAAAAAAGATCGAAATGATAATCTAGTCTTCTTTAATGGAAACAATCTTCCCAACAAGCCATTCATTGATATGCTCGGTGTAACCTTAAGTGACCAGCTCAGGTATGGGGACTCCATCGGAGCCAGAGTAAAGTTAGCCTGTCAGAAGCTGGGCGTATTGTACAGAGCCCGCAGATACTGCAGATACTATCTGCAGTACACACTACTACACAACTGCTGATCCTGTACAAATCGCAAGTGCGCCTCAGTATAGAATTTGGCAGCAACCTTTCGGGCCGGGAGCCCCAAAATATTTGAAAAAAATCATCAACTCTATGCAGAAACGGGCGGTCCGTTTGATAGATTCGCCTATCTTAACAAACGGACTGTAATATTTGGAGCACAGACGTCAGGTGGGAATGCTGTCCTTATTCTACCGGTATTTTAATGGGAGATGCTCCGAGGAACTAGCGTCATTGATGCCTTCGACACCGGTGCATGGTCGGGAAACACGCCAAACACGCGCCCAACATTTGCACACCGTTGACATTCGTCACATGAGAACGGATCGCTTCTACGATACGTTCTTGTGTTCAACAGCTCGGCTGTGGAATGATCTGCCGGCCTCTGTGTTTTCTCCATCCTAGACCCTCCACACAGCATCCTCAAAGATGTGTGGTGAAATCAAATAGATAAAATATATCATGGTTAGATTTTAAATCATTGACTTAGACTTTTTCCCAACAAATTCGAATAATAAATTAAATGTTCCAATTAATATATATTGTAAAAAAAAAGAACCGAGACATAAAAAAAAAATTCTTACTAAAAATAAAAACAAAAAAATCTGTTTATACGTTAAAAACTGGATTATTTAAATGCATTTTAAATTTAATGACGATTAAAATTTCCAGTGAACCCTACACAATATATAGAAATAGTAAATTTATATTTATTTCCTGTTTCATAATATTCAATTACGTACAATGGGAACTTGTACCCGCTAAGCCACTGCAAGCAGCTCGTCAGCAGGAGTTTAGTTCAACAATATTATATAATGCAACAATAAATAACAATCGTCATACATGTAGCGCAATAATAGGACAATATGGTGGGTGCATGTTGTGATCAATGTACACAAGTTGGAAAAATATGAAAAAAACAGCATAACAGTTTTATTATAGAGATACTAGACTCAAATTACATAATACTGGTTTAAATACTATTATAAAAATTTCAGAATATCAGCAAGTATTAAACAAATTGAGAAATAAAAATAGTAGCACAGTTTTGTTACAGTGAGGATATACTTAATACAATAGTATCACTTGTTACTGTGAGGATATACTTAATACAATAGTATCACTTGTTACAGTGAGGCTATACTTAATACAATGGTATCACTTGTTACAGTGAAGATATACTTAATACAATAGTATCGCTTGTTACGGTGAGGATATACTTAATACAATAGTATCACTTGTTACAGTGAGGCTATACTTAATACAATGGTATCACTTGTTACAGTGAAGATATACTTAATACAATAGTATCGCTTGTTACGGTGAGGATATACTTAATACAATAGTATCACTTGTTATAGTGAGGATATACTTAATACAATAGTATCGCTTGTTACAGTGAGGTTATACTTAATACAATAGTATCACTTGCCACCAATCTTCTAATAAATGAAAATCAATAGAAAAGGAGGATAAAATAGCTACTCTAAAAATCATATCATCTCTATACTTAAATTTTCTAATAAAACTGCGTTCATCTGAAGCGACCTGCCCGCTGCAGGTAAGTATGGTTTTCTGTATCTTTTTTTTACAGTAACTCCACACAGGAGACCCCGAGGGAAATAATTTCCCTCAGGGCCTATATATCTCATCTTTGGGGATTTGAGGGTCTTTTAGAGGATAGGAAGGAGTGAATTTAGGTCTTGAAGAGACCCATGTTATGGGATGGAGGAAACACAGAGGCCGGCAGATCATTCCACAGCCGAGCTGTTGAACACAAGAACTAATCGTAGAAGCGACCCGTTCTCATGAGACAGATGTCAACCGTGTGCAAATGTTGGGCGCGCGTTTGGCGTGTTTCCCGACCATGCACCGGTGCCGAAGAGATCAATGACGCTAGTTCCTCGGAGCATCTCCCATTAAAATACCGGTAGAACAAGAACAGCATTCCCACCTGACATCTGTGCTTCAAAGATTGCAACCCGTTTGTTAAGATAGGCGAATCTATCAAACGGACGGCCCGTTTCTGCACAGAGTCAAGGGTTTTTTTCAGATATTTTGGGACTCCCGACCAGAGGTGGCTGCCAAATTCTACAGTGGGGCGCACTTGCGATGTACATAATTAGAGAGAGAATAGGAATTAATATTTGTACAGCGCCCTTGAGGTGAGTTTTCAGAAAAAAGGCGCTATACAAATCATCCAATTATTATTATTAGACCTTTCATAATACTATAGTAGCTACCTGCCGTTGTCTACTTACAAGTCACCTCGTTCAAAACATTATATTTACAAAAACATATGAAAAATAAAATCAATTAGATTATTATGCCTAAAATTGCCTTGAAAATGTCATTCCTTTCTCGTGTACCGATCGTCTAACATCCGATATAACTTATCCAATAGGGTATCTTTTCTATATCATATTTGTGGATGCTGTGTGGAGAGTATTTTTGAGGATAGGAAGAAGTGAACCCGTTGAAGGAGGGAGGAAACACAGAGGTCGGAAGATAATTCCACAGCCGAGCTGTTGAACATACACTATATATTATTTTAATTGATTAAATTGTGAAATAAAACAAATGAATTTAAAAAAAAAATTCTTACGAACCCTTAGATTTGATCCGCGACCTTTGGATTCATAGCCTTGGTTCATAACCTCTCAAATGAGGTGGAAGGTGTCGCTTGAGCAGTGGTGGAGGACTTACCTACGAAATGAATTGAGCCAAAGACGCCGGATTTCTAAATAACTTATCCTAACCTAACCCGGTGTTTCGCAACTTGGGGGGGCACGTCCTGCGCCCAAAGTGACTTAGGCCTTGAAATTTTTGGTACCAGTCTAAATGATTTTTGTCAAGATTTGCGAAATTAAACCTCGAAGATTATCAGTTAGATTGTCTAAAATCATGGACTTACCTTGCTCAGGCTATCAGTTGAATGTTCCCATGTATATTTTTGTCCTATTTTTGTTAATGCCTTATCATGGACTTACCTTGCTCAGGCTATCAGTTGAATGTTCCCATGTATATTTTTGTCCTATTTTTGTTAATGCCTTATCATGGACTTACCTTGCTCAGGCTATCAGTTGAATGTTCCCATGTATATTTTTGTCCT
>JAHDVE020009800.1:0-126198 GCA_022606495.2 Halesus radiatus | reverse complement strand
TTCAAATACATTAAACATAGATCTCAACAAAAACGCGCTGAAAGAATCGTGTTTTATTTATTAATTGTGATGGGACACAATTATAATCGATTGTTGGGTATCTGTTTTTCTGGTAAGATTTCTGTTCTCACAGATGTGGGAAACATTTTTGGCTCACCCTTTATCTTTTCACCCTTGCATATATTTTGAAATTAAATTTTATCAAACAAACTAATGAGATTAACAATATAACCAATAAACTGCTGAGATTTATAATCCGTATTTCCAAACCTTTTCCCGACAAAGACTATACTCCCTTTACACAGCGTATATCCGCCCTCACATAGAATATTGCACGCCGATATGGACACCTTTATACCAAGACCATATTGAAAGAATCGAAAGCATTCAACATAAATTCTTTAAGCATGTAAATTATAAATTTAATTTACACTTTGCAAATAATACTGAATCCTTAAAATTCCGTAACTTCATCACGCTTCAAACGCGACGCTTAATATTTGATCAAATCTTGTTATTTAAAATTATGAATAATGACCTGGACTCGCCAGACCTCATTAACTTTATAAACATTCACATACCGTCAAGACCAACTCGGCAAACCGATGCAGGACCAATCTTAGGATAAATTCTCCAATTCCCCGCAATTTTAACGTACAATTTCACAATATCGACATTCTTCACAATAGTCTTTTAAAATATCGAACCGAAGTAATATGTACGACCACAAATGAATGCTCGAGTGTAAAATGTATCGAGATCATCTCCTGTCCCGATCCTAGTTTCCTCTTCCTCTCCCCCCTTCCTTCTTATTATTATTATTTTTTTAAAATAAAACATCTTTACTTAACCACTGTTAGAACAAGAAACTTTGTTATACTTCCCTGTATACGAGGTATTAAAAGCTGTTTGTTTCTTACAAATAAATCACCCGCAGGCTGGCGATATCGCCACATTGGGAACCGCTGCTTTAGCAAATGCGTCACGGTATACAAAATTTTCAATTCTAATTTTCCAGGAAACTGTGTTTAGACAAACAAGTGTTTTTTCGTCGGCAAGTTGCGCGGCATCACTGAAATGTTTTATTCTGAATAATAATATATTTTGTATTGACGTCATTGACAAGTTCCAACTAGTACCACCTGATTACTAAACCGAACCTCAAAATTATTATTTAATATAATTAATAAAAAGTACTTTATTTACACCACTGTTTTCAATATAAAAATATATCATGTTTGAGAAGCAAAGCTTCCCTCATCAGGATAAGCAGCAGTATACAAAAAATTATTTACAAAAAGATTTATTTTATCAATGATTTTTCAATTGATTGGAATAAGTTATTGAAATTTTTTCCGCTGGGGTTAGGAGAAACTGTGTAACAGTAAAATTATGAACTTATTTGAATAACTTATTGAAGCTTTGTCCACTTGGTTTAGGAGAAACTATGTAATGTTAAAATTGTGAATTTATTTGAATAACTCATTGAAGCTTTGTCCACTTGGTTTAGGAGAAACTATGTATGATTAAAATGGTCAATTTATTTCAATAAGTTATTGAAGCTTTGTCCACTGGGGTTACGAGAAACTATGTAACATTAAAATTGCGAATTTATTTGAATAACTTAATGAAGCTATTGTCCACTGGGGTTAGGAGAAACAATGTAGTATCATTAATATTGTCAATTTATTGGAATAAGTTATTGAAGCTTTTTCCACTGTGGTTACGAGAAACTACGTAGTATCATTAAAATTTTCAATTTATTTGAATAAGTTATTGAAGCTTTGTCCACTGGGGTCAGGAGAAACTATGTAACATTTGAACTTAAAATTGAAATTTTCAATTCATTGGAATAACTTATTGAAGCTTATAAATCCGAAGATTCCCGTGATTGGCTGAAACCGGTATGGTATGATTGCAAAGTTCTACCGGAATATATTTGCAATCTAGATAGTGTCTCGATATATCTATCCGATTTTCATTTATATGGGACATCTATTGACTTTCATTATCTTTTGTGATTAACTTTTAGCAAATTGTTAATCCTGCTGAGGGAAGCTTTGCTTTTGAAACATGTAGATATTTATGTATTAAAAACAGAGTTGTAAACAAAACTCTTCTTATTAATTATATTAACGATGACGTCACAAAATAGTTACAAATTTTTCGAACAAATTATTATTTTATATTATAACGCTTTTAAAAAAAATTATTGAAATTTTTTGTTGTCTTTAATTCGTAGAAATTATTTATTTAAATTAAATTTAATCAAATTCTCAACGTTAAATAAAACAGATCTGTGAGAGGAGTTGCAGGAGTCACGAGATTGGATAGAATGAGAAGCTCGATGATCCGGGAGGAGCTTGACATGGAACCACCATTACTATTCATGGAAAAGTCACTAATGAGGTGGGTTTGGTACGTGTTAAGAATGCCAGAAGGTCGAATTCCACTGAAAAGTGTTATTCCAGAGGGAAGGCGTCCAGGGGCCGCCCCAGAAACAGGTGAGAGAAGCAACTCCAGAGGCTGTGCGAAGAGAGGCTGGATACACTGTGGATGGATGCCGTTGACATAGCGCAGGACGAGGATGACTAAAGGCACCTTATCGATGCAATTGGTCCCCGACCCAAGTAGGACAAGGCAAGAAGATCTATGTATGTATACACATACGTTTAGAAACAAATTACAAAATTTATAGATAAAATGTGGTGATAAAATTTTTTATTAAGCACTAGCTGATGTGTACCCGGCCTTGCACGGGATTTTTTTTTGGAATAAAGTTATGAAGTCGTGAATTCTTGCTTGTCATTAGGGTGCCATAATTGATTTGACAGCGAAAGTAACTATCTTCAAATAAAGAAACATTCATTTCAATATTTTATTTCATTCCAAACGTTTATTTTTTCAAAATATATCAAAATCATAAAGTTCTTAAGTAGGTACCTACTTGTGTTTTCCATTTTGAAAATATTCTAAAAAACCTTCTTCTTTTGAATATGCAATCTGTGGCTAACCAGAGTGTTATATGTATGGGCTAACCTGAATAAAACATGGCGGGTTCAATTTTTTTCATACTAATTTTAAAACGTTATAGCTACAGTTTTACATATATTTCATTCAAACTACTCTCTAAACCTTTCCGGCACTAATAAAAACAAACTGTGCTATTTTCAGCGAAACCGGTAGAGTAATTTTCGAAATCATCGATGACAAACAAACAAACTTACATTGATTTTTATATATATATAGATATTCATAAAACCATATCTAATAAAGCTTTGAAATGTTTGGCTTTATTTTAAGAGTATCATTTTAGTAATATCAATATTATAAAAAACATTGTACGAGTATATGTCACTAGTGAGGAGTCATACAGAATACAGTTCCACAGTTTGGTCTCCGAATTACGAAGCTCATTCGCACTACATTGGAAGAAACCAACGTAAATTTAAGAATGGGTATTCCTAGAGAATGCATGGACTACGATTTTCTACTTTAGTCAATAAATTTAGTGCAATTATCTGAACTTGAATTATTTGCGATTTAACGTGTTTGTTCAGTATAGTTAATTCAATTTTTTATATATTTAATCATTGTAGAAAACAATATTAACATAACCTAAATGAAACATAAAAACGGAAAAAACGACAGAAAATAAAAAGATTTCAGTCGCATCTGGGACTCGAACCCAGGTCCTCTGCCTATCCGGGGCAACCGTTTAACCAACTTAGGCAATGAGACAAGTTCAATTTATGTCATCTTCATCGATATCGTATCTTAAATTCAAAATTTGTTAATATTATTCTCCATTTTTAATCCCATATATCTTTATAATGATTACAAAGTTCCTAAGGAACGCAATTGCAAACTAGACAGTGTCTCGGATTAATACCCGATTTTTTTTTATTTATAGGAGACATCTATTGACTTTTTATAAAATCTAAAGATTGTATTCAAGTTTTTAAATTATTAATTATTTTTATTGAGATTTAAAAACCTTGTTTTAATATTGAATCATTATAGAAAGCAATATTAACATGGCCTAAATGAAACATGAAAACGGAAAAAAAACAACATAAAATATAAAGATTTCAGTCGCATCTGGAACTCGAATCCACGACTTATGTCTTTCCATACGATCATTTGGGTTATGTTAATATTATTTTATACAATGATTAAATGTTAAAATGAGGTTTTTAAATCTCAATAAAAATAGTTAATAATAAAAAATATGAATTTAATATGTTTGATTGCTTTTCATGTACTCGGTAGGACAAGACAGTAGCTACCACTGTATTGTGACAATTCAACTTCAGCGTCGTAATATTATTCACCTGTGCGACGGATTCAACATCTGGGGAACAAGTACTTCTATGTTGTAGATATATTTAGTATATCAATATTACAGTTTAAGCATTCTTTAATACGGTTTTTTTCTTCGAGTAAATTTAGGTTATTTGAAACTGTTTAACATATATTGATGTGGTTTCTTTTTAAATTATCTATTAAAATACATATGTAGCTTTTCAATATTATTTGTAAATGTCCATGTAAAAGCCTGTAATGGGAGTAAATAAATAAAATAAAAAATGCGAACTTTAAGGTAGAATAAAAAAAACCAGAGTTGTATATTAATGGTCTAACCTCAATACAACATGACGGGTTCAATGTTTTTATACTAGTTTTAATACGTTATAGCAACAGTTTTACATATTGTATTCAATTACAACTACTCTCTAAACCTTCCCGGCACTAATAAGAATAAACTGTGTTATTTTCAGCAAAATCGGTGGAGTCATTTTTGAGAAAATCGAGGACACACGAACAAACATTCATTTTTATATATAGAGGTTTAAATCACTTTATTTGTCTTGTGTTCCAATTTACGGCGGAATATGCTTTTGTGTTGTCAATTTTTTAGGTTTTGAGGCTTTACTGATAAAACTGCGATAATTGAATCACAAACTCCTTCAACCGCCCTACCTTCAGGTAATTTTCCGAAAAATAGGAAAAAAAAAATCACTTTTTTTGGTGTAGATCATGAATACAATGTTAGTCATACTCATACCTGATCATATTACGGAACGTCAAACAAGCGACCGCACGCTTCGCCAGTCCTTGAAGAACCACTTCTTTAGACTAGATGTCCCGTGTTGTTGGGACGCGCGCGTGGTCATTACGGTTTGCATTTATTTTTTTATTTTTTTAAATGAATATCGCACAAGAGTCTCAACTGCTCCCAATCGTCTGGAGCCAGTGAAACTATGGCATCCCCAATTGGGGCACGTTGTGAGGCTGAAGGTATTGGGGAGGGGTAGGAGAAGGGGAAGAGGAAGGTGGGGAAATCTTCAGATCTGGTCACCAAACACGGCTAAAAGCCATTTCAAGCAACGTTTCAATTCTGAATGGTGGTCTTTCACCAGGGCGATACTGAGAGTATCTTCCACTCTGGAACGTGTGCAAAAATACTATATATTATTTTTAAATTAATTAATTGTGAAACAGCGCAAATTAACTAAATAAAATTTACTTGCGCACGCCGGGATTAGAAACCGCGACCTTCGGATTCGTAGCCGAGAGCCTCACCCTTCGACCATGGAGGCCGTCGATATATGCGATATATCGTTTATCTCAAGCGCGTACGTGATACGGGATAGAGCAGAATGGTACAATAAAAGTTTGCGTATCACGTACGTTCATAGGCGTAGGGCGGTTAAAAATGTATTATCACTGACATGGAATCGGAACCACAGAGCATAACGTTTTTAACTCTAAGGTTATAAACATAATGTCTTATCAATATTACTTAAAAAGAACCGGAATCTTGTTCCAGGCACCTTTCAAATCTTGCATGCAATTAGCCATGTATAAATTGAGTGCTGATCTACTTGCTCTTGATCCAAGGATTGAATCTTGCACAACTTCCTTACATAATGAGTTAAAATCATCTCTTTCAAAGGCCGTGACTTTGGACTTACATAGTTCGAGAGATCTATTATATATTTTTTTAATTATTTTAAGTCAGAGATGCTAAACCTTTTTGACAGAAGAGGTACCAAGAATGCCCATTTTTTGCCCCGATTTATAAAATACTAGTTTTTAAATTGGGTTCCACATAGCGAAGCAAGAAAGGGAAATTTAGTCGAAGCGGTCTGGATTTTTTCTTAGAAGCGTAGGTAAGGCGGGAAGAAGGAAAGAAAAAACGAGAAGCAACGTGAGAAGCAGAACGTAGCGAGCGAGTGGGAAACTGAAACAAAGAAACAGTGGTAATCTGGAAGTACTAAGTTGAAGCGAGAAGCAGCACGATGCTTCTTCGTGAGTCGCTTCTTCATTGTAGAGGACCGTTACCCTCACCCCAATATCCCTGGTGTACAAGGTTCCTCCACTCCTTGCGATCCTGCGCTGCGTGGAGAGCCAAGGACACCCACGTTCCACACACCTGCGAAATTTGGTTATTACACATACGCATCGGTGACCTTCCTCTACTTCTCCTGCCTTCCACTCTGTCAATGACCATGCACATCTCTAGGTTGGAGTTCTTGATTTGGCAAGCAATACGTCCAAAGAAAGTGAGCATACGCTGTGGGCAGACAGTTAGGCCTATTGTGGATGCAAAGCTCTTCCAGAATTGATATATTTGTACGCCTGGCTGTCCATGGAATCCTGAGCAATTTCCTCTGAGCAACGAGTCTCATCTTGTTGGTCTTCGTTATGTCCCTGTTATTCCATATCTTTTGCAATTTGCTCATGGTGTCTTTTGTCGGGCAAATCCTTTTATTCACTTCTGTTTCACTACCCTCTTCATCACATACGTGCCATATATGTCTCCTTCACCATTTTTCTAATAAAACAACTGTACTTAACCACTGGTAGCATAAGAAACATTGTTGGCTTACCTTTTGTAAAACTTCCTTTTATATAAATCTGTATTAAAAGCTGTTTGGTACTTACATTTAAATCAATAAATACAAGTTATCGCCGCCTCTAAGTCGATGAGAGCATTTGTTCTTACAGTGGTGTTTGCCCCGTCGATCACCATTAGTTTTATTTTGGCTTTGTTGATCAGTAGACCTAGGTTACGGCTTTCACGAGCACGATTCAAGAAGCACTAATTAGGAAAACCAGTAGCAGGAAATAAAAATGGGATACAAAAACCAAGACACCGTAAGCGGGAAGCAAGAAAAAGCGGGAACCAAAAGCATGAAGCCACGAGTAATGAGAAGGGAGAAGTAGAGGGAAGCTGGAGTAATTTATTATAAAGGTCGTGCAATAACCAGTGAACTCCACCTAAATCTAACCTCACGTTCTGATAGAAAAAAAGGTAAGTTTGTGGTTTGACATATTAATGAAATAAAACAATTTTCTGCTTCTCAGAATTCGCCAATCACCTTATTGATAAAGATAATACCTTTAATCAAAGCACCGGTGCTAATATTCCGCATAAAAATGGTCATGGCAATAGATTAAATCATTTAGAATCCACTCAAAATAAAGAAAGCACTCAAAACCGAAAGCAAAATTCTTAATAATCAATTCGATGTGTCCAGTAGCCCAATAATAGGTTTATTTCCCATAAACTCATTTAGACAGGAACTAAGTATGCATAATGGACGCACCCGTCATATTCAAATCTTGTTTTCATTCAACGCAAACAACGTATATGCTTGCTCGATGGTCATTCAAGGAATGACTCGTTTGTTTTAGTGTCCAAAAAGGTCGTGCCTTTCGCTAAAAATCACAAGTGAAGCAATCAGTGCCATCTGTTGGTCTTTCTAAAAATTAGTACAACTCTAAGGGAATAAATATCAAATTACTTATGTTGGTTTTTTTTACTGCAATTGTGTGATCAAACAATATCGTACTTTAATATACCTTTTTTTATTGTGCAATATTAATTACGTACTATGGGAACTTGTACCCGCTAAGTCACTGCAAGCAGCTTGTCAGCAGGAGTTTAGTTCAAAAAATATTAAATATTACAACAATAAATAACTATCATCGCACAAATGCAGCGCAATAATAAAACAATATATTTATTGAAACATCTTTAAAAATCTACGAAAACGGCATAAGAATTTTGTTATAGAGATACTAGACTCCAATTACATAATATCATTTTAAATAATATTATAAAAATATCAAAATATCAGCAAGTGTTAAACAAACTGAATGATAAAACTAATAAAACAGTAGTACAGTTTTGTTACAGTGAGGATAGACTTAATATAATAGTAGCGCTTAAATAGTTTTAAAGATGTCCGCGACTGTCGAGGAGATATACAAACAAAGAGACCATCATATTTGTTCAATAGACAATGTAAGAAAGAGAAAAATAGCGTAAATACAGCCGATTAAATATTATTGATTTATTGACTCGAGATATGTAACATATAAAATCCATTAATTATTACCAGTTTTCCTATTGCCTACCCTGATTAAAAACTCAGTGAACGCCACTGCCTGTCTCAAAACAGGATATCCCCAGTGAGACAAGTACAGTAAATAAAAATTTAGTTTATTTTTATTTTTAATTATAATTACTATATAATTTTGACATTTTAAGGTAAGGTATAAATATAAAAAAAATACATATATATATTACAGATTTTTTTTCATAGTCGTCCTCACTAGGAGATCCTGTGCTGAGACAAACTAGGTTTTGCGTAAGGGGGTTTCAGCGACTTCTATATTTCAACTTCAGGTTTGGGCAGGGTATTTTCGGTAACTTCTACGACGTTGTTTTAAGAATACTAGTAATTTCTTCTTCTGTTGATTCCTTAAGCCAAATTTTGCTGGACTTAATGCAATTATTGATTGAATTACTTTGTTTGATACTAAGTGGGAGTTTGTTGTGTAATTTGATCCCAAAAATTTCTGAGCTTCTTTGCTCAAAAGTAGTATTATACTTGGGTACATGTATGGTAGCTTGTCTAGTTGCTTTGCTCTGGTATTAAGATTATGAGGGGTGTTTTACATTTTGTCTTTTATGAGATGATGAACCAGAATATTTTTGGCAAAGATTTTTTGTACTAATTAAATAGATAAAGTAAAATAAAATATTAGAAAAGCTGGCTGCGTGCCGCAGGTTGGGCGCCAAAGCCTTAACCCATGGGAAATATTACTACCTGAATAATTATTTTCCTCCTACGTGCCGAACGTAACGTTCACGCGGAGGTACACGTAACGAGGAACCAACTGGAGTAAAACCTTCTGTGTATAAATGATCGTAGTATATCTGATACGTAAAGATCCTTGAAAAGGTTAGGTCATTTTTATTTATATTTTTAAAGGTTCCATAAAAAAACAGAGCATTGAAGAAAAAAAAATCAAAAACAGACTTTATAAAGAATGAATGACTTACGAACAATGTATGTATGAAAAATGAACTAATGAGGAATGTAAGTAAGTCTAAAGTCATAGTGTTTAAAAGAGAGAGTACGAAAACAGTTTGCAATATAGTTGTGAATGATAAATACTTGGAGCAGGTCGATGAGTTTGTGTATTTGGGAAGTATGTTAACGGGAGATGGAAAGACTGATAGGGATATTGAAAGAAGGGTGAATGCAGGAAACTCCATTAACGGAGGACTGGACACGGTTGGCGCTATCAAAAAGTTGTCAAATGAAGCGAATCTAGCAGTCCACAGTAGAGTGCTGATGCCAACCCTGATGTATGGCAGTAAGGTATGGAACTGGCAGAGGAAGGATAAAAGTAGACTGAATGCTGAAAAAATGAGATATCTGGGGTGAAACCATGTACGATCATGTGAAAAATGTTAAGATTCGTATATAATGTAATGAGTAAGATTAAGAAAGGGACGCTTAGATAGTTTGGGCATGTGGTATGGTTGAGCAATACTTAAAATGTGGAGCAATAATAGGATTGTAAATTGACATTTTTGGGCGTATTCTTCCCAAAAAAAAAACCTTCACAATTTTCTTTTTGATATATTCGGCATGTGTATTAGAGTTAAATTTTGTCTCTAATATAATTCAAGTATTTCGTATCATTTACCTTTTAAATAATTTCACCATCAATTTTTATTTTACTTTCGCTGCTTGTCTTTTTATGTCCAATTACCGTATATTTTGTCATTTTTTGTATTCAATTTTAGTTTGTTCAATCTTATTTATTTTTAGCCATCTTGATTTGTTTGTCCATTTTTCAAAATATTGATTAATTTCTCATAATTATCTCCAATTATGTATATGAGTGTTTCATAAGCAAATAATCGTACTTTGCACTTTATATTTTTACCGTGTCATTAATATAAATAATGAACATTAAAGGTCCGAGGACTGATCCCTGCGGTACTCCTAAATCATTCTGCATTGGTTTTGAGAATTTATTGTTTACTTTTGTAACTTGTTTTCGTTCTTTCATATATTATTATATTAGTTTTATAGATACGTCTGAGAAACCAACTCCTTTAAGCTTTCTTATCAGTATTTCTCTATCAATAGTCTCAAATGCCCCAAATGAATATTAAAAAAATGCCGAGATAAATATGTTACTATTTATTAGTTCCTTCCGTTCTTCAACCACTATGTTTAATGCTGTTTCACAAGAGTTATTGGATCTGAAACCAGATTTTTCTTGGTATAAAATACCGTGTTTATCAAATAAATGCAAAATTTGCTCTTTTATTATCATTTCAAGTATTTGTTCATATTTTGGTAATGTGTTGATAGGGCAAAATTCCTCACATTTTCTAGTATTTTTAACTTTTGGAATCGGTATAATAGTAGACAGATTCCATGGTGTGGAAATTTTCCTTCTTCAATTTTCTCATTAATAATACTTAACAATGACCGGAAAAGAATCTCTGATTATACCCATAGTTAATCCACCTGAACTTTTCTTTGATTTAATTTAGTTTGAGATGTTTAATAAATATTCTGCGTTTATTTTTTTGAGGAATGTTTCGATATCTCTGAAAGAATCCCATTTCTGGAACTGACGGCAAAGGTAATCTGGAGAACCAGGTAAGAACAAAAGGTGAAGGAAGGACTGAAGAGAAACGGGAGGATGCCACGGAAATTGAATAAGCCTACCTTGTTCGTGGATATCCATAGCACTTAAATTCACCTCACTGAAACTTCACTGCAATCCAGAATTGGGTAGATTCTCCGAATCGCGACGGTGAACTCTCTTGTCATTGCGCGACGAGCCTTGACATCGAACTGAAGCTGGCAATATCTCCTTCCAATGACAATAAGAATCGGATCGGGTGGGGAGGGGTGGGTAGTCAACTATGTGACAATTATGCAATTAAGATGCCAAAACAAAGACCAATAATTATTTTTTTGACGAAATTCTCATTTTTGGGGTCACTAGCAGTTTATTAATTTACGTGATGCTTTCAATAAAATATTTATTAAAGTCTTGTGAAGGACCACCATTGTACATCTAAACGTTAATTGAAATGGCTTTAGCCTTGTTTGGTGAGCAACAGCCAGGCATTTAATACACGTCCCTTTATTTATACAATATATTCCTGGATGCCATGATCTCACGAGCTCGAAACATTATGGAGCATTTATTATTAAATTATTCCTGGTCAGTGATCTTCCCCAGTACACAGCGGAGGTATTCATCTGAAGATTTATTTATTCAGAAGGCTCTCCCGCACAGCCTCTGAAGTTAGGTAATTCTACGGACATCAGATTCCCTGTCAGAAATCAGTATATAATTATGATGTATTCGAATCCCGAAGTGAAATTGGTTGATGAATTTGTAAATTTTATTGAAATTTATTTCATTGAAAAATTATCTAATTGCCTCAGAAAAGATCAGCAGATAAATATGATAATTTTTTAAGAGTATCGTATGGCGCAGTGAAAATCAAGTTTTGTAAAAAACATTTTTATTTATTAAATAAAGCGAGATAATTTTTTTTAAATTTTATATGATTATGGCACAAAAGTCCCAACCGCACAGTTATTATAATACAATTTTGTCTTATTACCTTATTTTTATGGGAGTTCCACAGAGCAAATGAGACATAGAGGTGCCTTAACTAGGTGGGCTCAAAGAAATCAAATAAGAGGAGTTATCCAGCATCTTGAAAAGAACTTCGTAGGAGCTAAAAACAATCTGTTTTTAAATAAAACCTAGCCCGCCTCAGCACAGGAACCCCTATTGTCTTATTAGCTTTTAAAAATTTTAATAACTAAACGATAAAATATGTATTGAAACTAAATAAACAAATAAAATAAAAACGCGCAAGTTGGAGAAACCAAAATAAGTTGTCGAGGGGCGTGCTAGGCGTATCGCCAATTTAAGTAAAACAGCGACATTTGCCTCCAACCGTCGAAATGGTACTTAAGGCAAGTCCATTAATTCGGACGTCAGTGGGGAGTTCACTATATAAATAAATAATTGTGTTTTACCATTGCTAGCTTTAATTCATGTCTGAAATGGTTTGCCATCGATGTACGAACTAAGTAACTGTACCTATATCTTACAGAATTAATGTCCTAGAGTCCTATGCCAATCGCCGTCAAGAGGCGAATAGTAGAAATGGTAATTTACTCTCATTCGCAAAAGAGCAAATTCGTACCACGACGAACTGTGTCCTTTTTACGTGCGTACAAAACTGTTATCAGCGCGAGGGTGTACAGTATCAAAAATGCAGGTAAGTATTATTATGTAATTACGTGTTTATTTTTATAAAAACAATTAATTTATTCTGCACAACAGACTGCATCCATTTCTAACTGACTAACTAATCATCACGCTGTTTCTCCACAGGGGTAGACAGTGATTACGGACAGCCAAACAACTCGATCTTGGCATACACTTCTTGTTTCATTCACAATTCACATGCATACAACGTTTCATTCATTCTTTTTTGTTATTCCGACTTCTGACATGGCCCGACTCAAGTATTTGATTCACTCGATCGTGCCATGTCTTCCTCGGACGTCCCCGGCATTTTCTTCATTCACATTCGCGTCATATATTCTCCATACACTCCTTTCTTCGTTCATTCGCTCTACATGCCCGAAGCGTCTAAGCGTCCCTGTCTCAATTTGTTTTTGTTTTTATTTTTTTTATATAAATACTGCACAAGAATCGAAACTGCTCTCAACCGCCTGGAGCCAGTGAGACTATGGCATCCCCATTTGGGGAGTATTGTGAGGCTGAATGTATTGGGAAAGGGAAGGAAAAGGGGAAGAGGAAGGTGGGGAAATACCTGGCTATTCAGATATGGTCACTAAACACGGCTGAAAGCCATTTCAAGCGACGTTTCGATCCCGAATGGTGGTCTTCCACCAGGGCGATACTAAGAGTATCTTCGACTCCGGAACGTGCGCAAATATACAATATATTATTTTTAAATAAATTAATTGTGAAACAGAACAAATTAAAAAAATAAAATTTACTTGCGCACGCCGGATTAGAACCCGCGACCTTCGAATTCGTAGGCCATCAAATTGCTCACTACGCTTACACCAGCCTTGCATTCTTTACGAATCTCAATGTCTACAAATGCACAATTATTATATAAAGAGAAATTTTTTAAAATTATAAATTTTTTTATGTTTTTTTTATCGGACCACACTGTAGCACGCTTCGTCTAAAATTAACCAAAATAAAATAATAAAAACATCACGACATCGAAAATAAAGGTAAATCCCGACCCATATCAAAACGTTGCATAATTTAGTCGTCATATCATGCGCGTAGCTAATAACTCAATAAATAATAAACGTATCATAAATATTAATTCCTTATCAATAAAACCGTCCATCCAACTTGTGTACCAATATGTAAATAATTACATGCATTCGATTAACATCAAAGTTTTTTTTTATCAAGCGCAACGCAAGAACACCGAAATAAATATCAATTGTGTAGCATCGGACGCAAGGTTATTTTTTTTTCAATGAATAATTTATGAATTTATAATCAGCGAGGTTAGTCTTGCGCGGAACGGTTAAATTAATAATAAAAAATGTATTCGTCAATATTTAGTAAGAATCGCATTAAAATAATAAAATTTTCGTGTACTATCGGACAACGTCGGGCAGTACCGGACAAATTAATACTAAAATTTTAATGATTACGGCCGATGTTTCCAACCCTACTGGGCAAGTATTGAGCTAAAATTTTGTCTCAACACCGTTCAAATGCGCAAATACGCTCTTCCCAACGAAGTTCTCGTTTTTTTTTACGAGCAAGATATCGATTTTTATGATTTCCACAGAGGGCTAGTTTTAAAATGTGTCAACAAGGGTGAAAAAAGGTCACCGAAATCCCAATGTTTCGCGATCTATCTTAAGCGATTAAGATATTGAACGACGAAGATTTATTTAGATTTTCGAATGTCATAGACATGTTTTTTGTATGTTTTAAATGAAACTGAAGAGAACCTAACTTTTTTTACTTTTAATGTTAATTTTTCACGGAGGAGAAACATCAAATGTCAAATGTACTTTCGCGGCATTTGATGTAATTTTTATTGTCTATAGAAGTAGGCGGGCAGTATTTTATTGTCTATGAAAGTAGGCGGGCACCTTCATAGACAATTTAGGATTTTCAGTTGTAAAGTAAAAATTTGGTAAGAACGGCCGGTATGTAATTTTCTTTATTTACTTATTTTTAAAGTTACAAATCATATATCAAAATAAACATGTTTCATATACGTGGCTTATTTTTTTTTTAAGTACAAGAGAATTGCAAGAAAAAATGCTACAAAATGTTTTGAAAGATTGTGTGGTGTCGGTCATAAATAGTATCGGAATCACAAAAAAAACAAGATATTTAAAAGATATATTAAGGAAGTTCTAAACAACATTATAACGCTACGCGCTCAGAGATGGCTTTAATTTGAATTTCTCTACATATAAAAATGAATGTTTGTCTGGGTGTCCTCGATTTTCTCGAAAATCGGAGATTTTGTTCTTATTAGTGACGGGAAGGTTTAGAGAGTTGTTTGAATGAAATCCATCATGTAAAACTGTTGCTATAACGTTTTAAGATTAGTAAGGTTAGCCCATAGATATACCGCTCTCGTTAGCCACAGATTACACATTCAAAAGAAGAAGGCTTGTTTTGGTAGGATATTTTCAAAATTAAAAACACAAGTGGTTACTTAAGAACTTTATTATTTAGATATATGAGAATTTTGAAAAAATAAATGCTTGGTTGAAATAAAATTTTCAAATGACTGTTTCTTTATTTTTTTTCTGGAGATAGTAATAGTCGTCACAAGGTATTACTTTCGCTGTTAAATCCCAAAGGACAAACGAGAATTAAAAAAAATAATAATAATCCACAGCAAGGCCGGCTCACAAACTAGTTTTATATTTAAAAATAACATCTTTAGCACGCAATGCTTTTAAATATTGATATGAATTGTTTATTGACGTGTGAAAATACGGAATATGAAATGGAATAATTTGTTATTGTAGGTTTAACGCTTAATTCCTTACAATAAGAATGTAGGAATTCAGCTTAAATATTTTAAGTAGGTAATTAACTCATTTAAATGACATCTTAAAATACAATAAAAATCTATTGGTTCTTGCAAAACACTATTCTGTACAAATTTAGTATTAACAAATACCATATTCGCTGCGCTCACGGGCAGCTGACACATTCCTAAGATTTCAATGCTTTCACAGTTCGCCCCCAGTAAATTACTGTATGAAATATTTCTTAGAACAGAAAATTACATAGGTGCTGTATTTACATCGCACGTATGTGATACATTTCGGACTCGCTCTCAGCGGTATTAATATAGACGGATGGATTTTTTAGCATGGAATTTGAATACCGTGCTGTCAAATTATATAATATTTTTTATGGGAGTTCATCGCACAAACATGTTTTTGAGAAACTGATTAGTATTTAAATACGATATTCACGTAAAAAAAATAATTAAAAAATGTATTAGATACGTGATATGCACACACGCCAGTAACAGGGCCATGCTGATAGAGATCTCTAGATTAGATTTCATAGTTTTTTACATGCAGCAAATTCGGTTCCTTTAATGTGCGTCATCAGATATATCTAATATTCAGATTTTGTGATTTCCCTAATTAGTCCGACCTTGGACCTAGTTAACGTATTATTTATTTTGTAATATTACACTATCTGAAGTACTCGGCGTTGCCCGAAATTATGAATAGTTTGTTTTAAATTTGTTCAAATTGCTTCTATCGCGATACTACACTGAAGAGGTGTGGCGAACTCAGTGGTAGACCTCTGACGTTAAATACAAGCACCTTGTTGTATACCCTACCATTGAACTGCCAGGGTTCTCTCTCCCACGGAAGACGTGGACCTCATTAAACTGCATCCGGTGCAGTCACAGCCGTTGTGGGTATATGATCTGGGGCCTAAAAGATTCCGAACTTTGTGACTGGGTACATATTCAAACAACAGAACACATCGTAGAAGAATGTTCCCTTTATCAGTTTCAATATTATTAATTGTGTTTGTGTTTAATTCGCAGAACTCCATATAATTAAAAAAATTTTTTAATTAAAATCAAAATTTTATGAAAATGGCATTGAACGACGAAACAGCTGTCACAATAATAAAAACTAAAAATACTTGTAGGACTTAATATTAAGATTATTAAATTTGATTTACATTAAATTTGAAAAAAAAAAAAATATTCAATCAACAATTCTCTTGTGCCTAGACTTCACGCAGAAGGTAATACATTTTCAGACAGTAGGTATGTTCAACTGGTCGGAATACAAATACAAGCAGAGGATTATTGCATACATCCTCAAGAGTTATTAAAATGTGAGGTATGTTTTGAATATTCGCCTCTGTAGCTAATTACTTGGAATGGTGAGACACTATGTTATTCCTGTATTTGTTGGTTATTTTAAGTGCCTACTGTGATGTGTTTTGCACCTGTGCGACCATTATAACTAACTATATATGTAAAAGCCCACATAGGGCGAATATAATATGATAAATAAATAAATTAATTTGCTACATCTGTGCTGCACCAAGTGACTCCCGATGGGCTGAATAACTTCAACATCCCACTATGACCTCCACCAACTCTCCTCCATGCGAATATGGCTGTGACTGCACCGAATGCGGTTTAATGAGGTCCACGTCTTTCGAGGCAGAGGGAACCCTGGCAATTTAATAGTCGGGTCTACAAAAAGGTGCTTGTTTTTCACGTCCGAGGTCTGCCAATGAGTTTATCACGACTCTTCAGGGGGTATCGTGATGGAAGCAGTCTTTCGCCTTCTGTCCAAAAAGGTTTCCTGGATGCCAGGTGGCTGGTCGCGAGGTTAGCGCCCCTTTTGTATTCCCTGAGGGTTGCTGTCTCTCGACTTACAGTGAGCGGATAGATGTTCGAGAGGACAGGGAACCATTGATATGGGGTGGAGGGAAGTGTTAAACTCACCGTGGGCATACCAGTAATTTTTTTACAACAAAAAAAAACAAAGTATGCATTGCTACTAACTTTGAAATATTTGTAAAATGAATGATAATTGGTGTTTACCAAATTGAATCTGATTACGATTCATCGGTCATTTTCAATATCAAAAACAAGCAACAAAAATACTCAAGTCTTCAAGAAAGAATTTCGACCCATTTATATGATGAATTTTACTAGTAGTTATTTATTTGTAAGAAACAAATAACTTTTATTAATTGATAAACTAAAGTTCTTAAAAACTTAAGACAAGATTTTTGTGCATAGCGCAAAGGGTAACAATTATTTATATAAACAATAATTATGAGCCTGAAACACTCATCCACATTGAAAAAAACCTTTCCGAGCAAAGATAAATGTCGCCGACAGGACTCGAACCTGCACCCTTCTGATGTCCGGTCAGATGCTCTACCGTTGAGCTACGTCGGCTTATCGCAAACCCGCCAAGTTAATCAATATATGCTAGTGTTTCATTCAATAATTACTGTTTTTATTATATTTTCACCTGTAAACAACCAACTTTATTAGTATGAGGAAGGCTTGTAACGGCTAAATCCCTCAAATAGATGGCGTCGAGACAAATTATGTCCACATTTTATTGGTGAAAATTGCTTTGACTTGTCAAATATTTATTAATTGATAAACTAAAGTTCTTAAAAACTTAAGACAAGATTTTTGTGCATAGCGCAAAGGGTAACAATTATTTTTTAACGGTAGAGCATCTGACCGGACATCAGAAGGGTGCAGGTTCGAGTCCTGTCGGCGACATTTGTCTTTGCTCAGCTTCAAAGCGATGGTGTTTCAGCCTAAATTGTAACAATTCAAATATATATACAGAGGAAGTTTAACAAAAGGTAAGCCAACAAAGTTTATTGTGCTAACAGTGGTTAAATACAGAAGTTTTATTTATGAAGTATTAGCTAAAAAAAAAAAACAATATAAAGGAAGGAGGGAGAGGAAGAGGAAGATAGGATCGGAGGATGATGATGTTTTCGATACATTTTATACTCCTGCATTAATTTGTGATCGTACTTCGGTTCGGAAACGGTTCGTTATATTGCGCACAAATACGGGGAATTTGAGAATTTATCCTAAGGTTGGTCCTGCTTGCGGGCAAATGAAAAAAATAAATTTATGGAACATGGGCGGCTTAAACGCGCTTACGCCTGGCCTCGTCTTTCTTCAGCCATTTGCCACAAATTACGCTATTAGGAAATCGACATTATCGACATCTGTGAATTTTTCGACAAAGTTTTATTGAAAACTTTGCAAGTTTATCGCAAACAAAATACTTATAAACTTATTTCTTCAAATGGTGTGAAAGTCATATTTATTAAATTAATAATGACTACTTTGTTTCAAACCACTGTACGAGTATTTAAGGTGTAAATATCTACATGTTTCATCATGAAGAAGGGAGCTTTGCTCTTAAAATTTAGGTATTAAATACAGTGGTTTTACACATTATTAATTTAATCTTATTAACTTAATTAAAATTTGCTAGATTACTAACTACTTATAGAACGTAAAATATACATTTTTTTATCCGAACTGTCTGGAGCCAGTGAGATTATGGCATTCAAATTGGGGGTACGTTGTAAGGCTGAGGGTATCGATGAGGGGAAGGAGAAGCACCTGGCTATTCAGATCTGATCACCAAACACGGCTAATGTCATTTCAAGCAACGTTTCGATTCTGAATGATGGTCTTCTACCAGGGCGATACTGACAGTATCTACCACTAAAATGCCGCAAATATAATACATATTATTTTTAATGAATTAATCTTAAAATAACACAATTTAATCAAATAAAATTTACTTGCGTACGCCCGGATTCCAACCCGCGACCTCCGGATTCGAATCTAAGGATAGTAACATCATATTAATAGGGTAATTACTGATGGTGCAAACTTTTCCATGATTAGGTAGGCACTTTAATATTTTAAATATTAAGGATTAATGGTGCGAACATTACGGGTTCCATGCACTGACGTCAGAATGGTTAGACTTCGAAGACTGGAGGCAAAGGTCACGTGACATCAATTTTGGTAAGAGACCAGTTTTTTTTGCCATCCGCGTTTGTTTCGCATGATTTTGACTGCGGTTAAATTACAAAACATTTTAAAAGTAGAGTATGATATTGACAAAGTCTTGAATTTGAAATATGATATCGATGAATATGACATAAATTGAACTAGTTTCATTAGCTAATTTGGTAAAGCGGTTGTCCCGGAAAGACAGAGGTCCTGAGTTCGAGTCCCAGATGCGACCGATATCTTTTTTTATTTTCTGTTGTTTTTTTCGGTTTCATGTTTCATTTAGGTAATGTTAATGTTATCTTCTTCAATGATTTAAAAAAAGGGTCAATCTAAATTCTCTTACAAAATATTCGTATTTCGTAAAGAAGCCAAACCTTTTTCTTATTTACTGTTTTACTTATTGGCTGTTTGGATTAGCTTGGAATCTGTTACAAAGTTACGTTGTTGATCATTAGCGGATTTAGGGTGTCTCTATGTATTATTCGCTCTGCACATTTTGTCTAATGTTCCTCGACATCACATAGAATTTAATAGTGGCGACGAAGGCGGGACTGTCAATCAGGCGGAATACAAGCAGATTCGAAATAATTCTCCCATCAGACAGCGTAATAAGATGCAATCGATGCAATAGAGTCCCAACTGCTCCCAACCGTCTGGAGCCAGCGAGACTATGGCATCCGCAATTAGGGTATGTTGTGTGGCTGAAGGCCATGGGGAGGGGGATGAAGGAGATGGGGAAGTGGAATGTGGGGGGGAAGTACCTGGCTATTCAGATCTAGGGGCCAAGTCAGTACCTTTTGCGTTAGCTTACGCAAGTTATATATTAGCCATAAACAACACACTTTGACAGTTTTCATAAACGCAACGTCGTCCCTTGCGTTTGCGTTAAGGATTTGTCTCTTAACTTAAACGCAAACTTAACTTCTTAGGACTACGAAACTGTCATAATTAGTTGTTGCAGCTGATTTAACTTGCGTTAGCTAACGTAAAAGATGGAGAGTTGGGCCACTGGTCACCAAACACGGCTAAACAACAACGGGAATTTTTAAACATTTCGAAGTTACGAAGAAGAACCGACTAGTATTATTGAGAGGAACGGTTGCGCTGCCTGTTTCATACCAAACTTAATTTTGGATTTGAGGCCAAAATACCCAACTAAACTTAATGATCTTTTTTATAAATTAAAGGTATAGTAAATATCTAGTACGGATTAGAAGTATTTTATTTTTTATGCGTTAAATTATGAAATATAGGCCATTAAAGAAATCAATTTTTCATGATTTTTAGAGGCAAGTTCGGAAATTATTTTCGAGTTTTGTTTAATTTTTCATATTAAAACATGATTAGATAAAATATATTTTTTTTTTTTACATCTTTAAAGAAACATTTTTTTTGGGTCGATGTTTTAAATTATGTACGGCAAATTTGTGTACCAACGTAAATTAGTCATTTTAAATTTATGTCCACCATAATGCTGATTTTAAGATTTTTTTATTCTTCAATTTTATATTTCATTATATTTTCATAATAATAATAATAATAATAATCGGATGATTTTTATAGCGCCGTTTTTGTGAAAAATCACCTCAAGGGCGCTGTACAAATCTTACTTCCTATTCTTACATTATTCCTATATTACATCTATTACATTTTTTTTTTTTTGACATCTATCATTACACATTATTTATAGACCATATAAAGAGAAGCAGTTAGATTATCAAAATTAAATACGGCTTGGTCTAAGTTTTCATACATGTTTAATTGAAAAAAAAAAAGAAGCTAACTGTATTTATTCCTTACGATATATTGCAAGACGCTAATACAAATGATAGGAGTTATGTGAAGTTGTGCGGCGGGTTTGGACGGGGGCCGGGGGTACTGGTCCTTTCTTCCAATCTTCTTTGTCTTTGTTGGTGACGCCCCTGGGCGGCATGACGGGACGTTTGGTATTGGTCTGCCCGTACGCCAGGTGGCGCTCGTCGGCCGTCTTCAGGATCTGGGAAGAGCACATCAGCGTGTCGTCTATTTCTCGCCCCAGCCGGTGGTATCCTTGTCGGGGTCGGACCACAGCAGGTCGCAGAGCAGCCTTGTCGGGCACGTCCGTGGGCCGCATGATGCACCGGATCTGCTCCGTGAACTGGAGGTCAGAACTCAGGTCGCCGTGACAGCAGAAGATCTTCTCGTCAAATGTTTTTATTTCCTATTGCGCCTTTATCGGCAGCCACGAAATCTAATTTTGCGGATTGCGGTTGTGGTATAACGTTCAAGGCTATACAACGATATCCTTGCAGCTATTAAAGGCTCCAAAATAGCACATTCACCATTAAGTTTGAGTTTGAGTTGTTTAGCTCGGTCGTATACGATATTGTTTACAATCATCATAGTTCAAAGAATAACATTGTAAATCATTCACTTTGGGACACTTTTAACAGGCAAAGGTCTTTTACACATGTTTCGCACATGTGTCGAACGCCTTTGACCGACCGATGCTTTTGGGTTAATTTAGAACAACGTGAGAGGTTTGAACTTAAAATATTTGGGTTCTTATTTGATTTTTTATTATAAACTTGATTTAAGCCCGAAACGGCCACACTAAAATTATATGATTTTTATAAATGTAACCTATAAATTATTGCGGTTACTTTACGCTACTTTAACACCGGAAAAATTGAGAACTTCCCGATATTTCCCAGATAAACTAGGAGCGACTAAAAAAAGCTGTAATTTTTTTATCACCATTAACCCCCAGATAATTGTCAAAGTTGTCTCTAAAATCGTGAAAAATTTATTCCTTTAATGGCCTACATTTCATAATTTAAAACATAAATAAATAAAATACTTCTAACTCGTACTAGATATTTGCTTTACCTTTTGATTAAAAAAAATCATTCGGTTTGGGTGAGAATTTTGGCTTCAAATCCACAATTCTGCTTTGTATGAAACAGGCCGCGCAACCGTTCCCATTAACATGTCAAAATTATTTAGTAATTAAAAAGAAAAAGGCGCAGCCTGCTACTATGGAGACAAAAGCAAAGGAAATAACTCAAGGACAACATATCTTAAATAAAATCAGCGCACTCTGTCGGCACTCTGGTGGAAAATTAGTTCGAAGTTTAACATTTCTAAAAATATGAACTCAATATTTTTAAAAGAGAAATTTTTATATTGCCCAATTTCTCAAAATACTGGAATAAGTTCACATTAGAAATATTGGCCCCGTATATTGCTAACGCATGAGTGAATAGTCTATTTTATATTCCCTGAAACCTGACGCCTTCAATTTGTGTTGTCACACGTCTCCAATACATTTGGGTCATTTTGGGGTCAGAGTTGTTTGTGTGAATACATAACTAGACTCCGCATTACCAGGGGTCAGCTTACAGTTGGAATATTTTGGTACATTTGGTTATGACCTCTTTGGGTATAATTCGGCGGTGCATGGACCAAATAGTCAGGTCGTCCGTTGAAATGGACAGCAGTAATGCGAAGCAGCAGATCGGAGAAATGTTTTTTAAACTTTTCCACTGGTAGATGTTTACATAATGCTAATAATTGTGTCAGCTTGTGGTTGGTTGAGGCGTCTCTTGCTCTTGTACTATTTTGGAAGAATTAGCAATCTTACTTTTTTTACTCCCACCCCATTCTAATTTGGACGGGTTTTTAAAAATGATGATTTATTATCGGTAAAACTGATTTAGTGAGAAAATAATTAAAATTTTCTTTGCTGTGAGGTTTTTACATTTATAATGTGTTTCCCCGTATTTAAATGATGATGTTTTCTTAATTGATTTATTTATGGAGTTCTACGAATTAAACACAAAAACAATTAATAGGAAAATATTTTCAACTGAAAAATCTTTGGCAGGAAAACATCTTTGGGGATGGCACAGGGGTCTGTATGGAGAGGAAGTTCTGGAAAGAAAAAAAGTGAGAGGTGGGTAGTAATTCGGAAGTCAGTGTGTCCAGAAGTTATGGACGTTTTAATCCATCCCTCCTACTGCGGTGCAAGGCGATGGGTCTAGAGAGTCCTGCTGGAGAGGTTAAGGGTTCTCCTTCAACCTTCTTCTCTCGATCCACGAAGTTGGTGGGCAGACGTATCCACCGCCAAAAACTAGACCCGGGCACCCCTGCTAAGTCAACTAATGTAGCAAACCACTTAGGGAGACTCAGGGCCGGTCCAATACTGACGCAGTTAGATCAGCCTGCTCCGAGCGTCGAAAGCGGACACAATGCCCTTGAAGTCATTTTTCACTAAAACGACGCTACAAAAATCATCTAAATATTATTAATTACAGTAAATACTACTTAAACATCTGTTAACGCACCCAACGCTTATATACCTGGTATAGGTATTTGAGCGAAAATAATACTAGCACCTCACACCGATTCAAGGAACGTCACTACTAAATTCAGACTGCATTTGTTTTGTTTGCAGCTCGCGTACGGACCCCTCGATCATGTCGACAAATTATATGGGTAATTAAATAATGGGTAATTGATCCTTCGTACTTTAAAGGATTGACAGGGACGTGATTGTCGTCAGCAATTTTGATGTTATTTTGGTTTTGAGTTTGACAAAGGACGCCAAAATTTAACTTTCACCAGGCGATGCGTTGGCTCAGGGCCTATGGCAAAATATAGAACAAGAAAGAAGTGGCTAGAGCGCGTGGAAGTGGATTGAAGCAGAATGAATGGCCAAATCCTAGCCTGGGATGTAGTGGCATGATGTATGTATGTCTGTACATCTCCATGAATCTATATACATATGTTGGAGGCGGAAGGTACAACCAGACATTAGGAAACACTCGGCCCCGCTGTAAATATTCAGTTATTCGGACCAGAGACTAGGAAGTGCCCGTGTTTTAAAAGTTAATCGTGTTTTTTGGTCCTCGGCGTTCTCATCCGGGAACTTGGTTAGAAGGTAAAGAAAACCATCTTTATGAATCATTTTTTACTATCTCATCTTCTTCTCCTCATCCGATTTGATAATACTGTATTCCCGTACCACCATGGTAACGTCGAAACACGACAGGTACAAATGTAGCGGTGCCACCATGGCACCGCCGGCACCCCGGAGGTTAATTGAAATTCATGTCATTATAATTTAGAAATACTTGAGGTTGGCATCAGATGATCAACAATTTTGATTTTAAAACAGGGAGACTCTTATCAAAACAAAGATATGGCCAGCACTTAAAATTACCCTAAACAACAATTTTGCAGGTTGCTAACTCAAGTTCTGAAAATGTATAAGGTTTCAAAAGGTAAAAACCAAATTTTAGTCAATACAATCAATGATATACAATTCCCATCCATGGAAGTGAACTATACTCGTATTCGAAAAATCTGAAGAAAAATGAATCGGGTAAAACAATGGCTCGATTCAAATTCAATAACATTGAATGACGCAAAAATTAAACATATTAAATTTAAAATTCACAAGCAGGCAGATATCCTCAACACAGAACTAAACATAAAAAAACATAAAAACTGCCTAAACGTGAACCAAGAAGTTGCTTGCAACTGCCTAAAATTGACGGAGGTACAAACATCAAAATACCTAGGAATAATTATTGATCAAAACTTAAGTTGAAACTCCCAGGTTGAAAATGAAACCGACAAATTAAAAAAAAAAACTAGCCTAATTTTTTTCAAAACAGTAAAAAACGCTTTTGATGATGAACAACTAATTAAAATTTGGACGCCTTAGGCCAATCTCATCTACAATATGACCTTAACGGATGGGGAAGTTCATGCGATTCCACTATAAAACCAGTTATCACAGCTCAAAAGGCAATTTTGAAAATTATTCTTTCAGTCCCCATCAGAACTCATACAGACTATATTTTTAATGCCCTGAATGTAATGTCTCTGAAACAATTAAACTCGGGTCGATTCACAAGTTCCTCATTACGACTAACATTCCACCACCCTAGTTGTAACTAAAACAACTTTACGACAAAGAAATTAGCAATATATCCCCATAAAAGTATTTAACATCCTCCCTCAAGCAATAAAAACATTTACAAAATTAGCAGACTTCAAAAGAAGTATTTAAATATGGATTATGGAGAAATAACATAGATATGATGGTGCAACCGAACAGAGATTAACGATCGCGGTATGTTTTCTTTTAAATTTTGGATTTTTTATTCATTTATTGCTTTATAATTCTCCTCTAGTAATATTTTTACATAATTACAAAAACTTACTTAAACAATTAACAAACTTAACCCAATTTATAATCTGTACATAAAACCATGTACAATGTGACTTTAGAATGGGGTACCCCAGTAGGGTCACACTTTTTGCAAATTTTGTAAAACATTGTGAAAAATAAACAAACAACCTGAAATGTCTGAAAATAAGTGCAATTTATTTACTGACATGGAGACGGTTTGCATAGCTCCCGCGAGCACTCAGTACATTGTGCTATCTCCCATTTTACCTTATTCCTCTGACAGTGACCCAATCCCCTTGATAAAGTTTACCAGGGTTGTCATTGGATATTCGTATATTCTTGGTTCCACAATACGTATCTATTTTTTTTTCACGCCTAGAAGGCTTTCACGTGTTGATGCATTTATCACATAGTTATACAAAGGAGTATGGTAATATAGTACATACAATAGTAATACAAAAATATGTAGTTACAGCGTAATGAATAACAGCTTTACGTGCCGTTACATTATACCATCAGGTTGTACAAAAGAGTATAACTAGTGGCTTAGAACATAATACAATAACATACGTATAAAATAAATAAAAAGGGACAGACTATGTAAGGGCGGCCTCCATGGTTGAGGGGTAAGGCTCTTGACTACGAATCCGAAGGTTTCGGGTTCAAATCCCAATGTGCGGAGGTAAATTTTGTTTTAATTAATTTGACTTGTTTCACAATTAATTTATTTAAAAATAATACATACTATATATGCGCACGTTCCAGAGTGGAAGATACTCTCAGTATCGCCCTGGTGAAAGACCACTATTCAGAATAGCTAGATATTTCCCCACCTTCCTCTTCCCCTTCTCCTTCCCCTCCCCAATACCTCCAGCCTCACAACATTCCCCAATTGGGGATGCCATAGTCTCACTGGCTCCAGACGGTTGGGAGCAGTTGGGTCTCTTGTGCCGTATTCATACATAAACAAAATGGTAGCTGAGTTGGAAGACTGTTCCCATCACAGCCGTACATTGTTACCATAGGAAAATTGGCGTTTCTCATTTCCTGCATCCTGGTTCATCATCATTCGTAAAATTGCTCGAGTTAGCAACCTGCAAACTATGTATTTTTGGGTGCATTGTAAAATTGTTTCCGGTTTAAAACTGACTATTGAGTAGTATTATATGACTTTCAAAAACAAATTTACCAAAAAAAAAGTTTTGTAATTTTATGTGTAAATTAACACAGCCATTTATAAAAAAATAATTAGAACTTATTCAATTGGGGACCCATCCCATCGACAAGGAGGTGTCCAGGCTTGCCTTTCCTGCGCTACTGCGGAGTTTCTTCATGCTATTTCTGAACCCTTCGAGGAACCGTCAAATTTCTGCCACAAATTACACACTTGATTATTAAAACTATCGCTCGGATCGGAAAACGTACTGCCGAGCTACGCCTCTCTAAATGCAGCGCGCGAGGCTAAATTTTCCTTTGATTGAGTCATACGTGGTCTCCGTGGTTGAGTGTTTTCGATCATTGGCTACGAATCTGGAGGTCGCGGTTTAATATCCCGGCGTGGGCAAGTAAATTTTATTTGATTAAATTGTGTTATTTTACAATTTATTAATTCAAAATAATAATAATATTTGCGAGTGGTAGGTGTTGTCAATATTTCTTGATTTCAAAGCTTTTGTTCGAGTTTCTCAGATAAAAATTGTGGGGAAAACTCAGATCGGATCGGAACACTCCTAAGGCAGGCCATCCGAATACGAGCAGGCGTGCTAGCGAGGAGGTTCTGCAGATGCATAATCCCTGTAAAGAGAATATCCTATAAATGGAATGCACCAACTCAGTCTATTTTCGTATTAACTTCCTTGTTTTTTGAAAAATGATATTTTTGTAAATTGTTCCGTCTTACCAGATAATATATTTATATATTTATAAAAATTATGTATTTGCATCATTAGTAGTTTCTCCAGAATAATTATTTATATTCAGAGAAAAAAAATCTCTCCGATGATATAAAAAAAACTTATTTACTTAGATTTTAAAAGATTTTAAGGAATAAAACCCAAAAGAACTGCTCGTCAAGGAATGATGCAATACTTGACAGTTGTTACTTTGTTTTTAATTCCAGACGAGCGGCGTATCAGAAAACAAAAATCAAGAATTGTTATCTGATTTATTATTTTGTTGGTCAACGAATATGATTTAATTTACCAGCTATGAACATTTTTAAGGTCAAAAATCGCGCAAAAAAATTGCGTTACCTTTCGGACACGCTGGCGCACCACAGTTTAAAAAAAAGCTAACGCCAACTGGAAGTTGAACAGAATAAATTTTACTCCTCGCTTCCGCTCTAGAGTCAAATGCAGTTCGGTTACTGAATGCTTTTTCTAGGAATTCCGAAATTATTATTACTGGTGCTGTAGCTACTGCTGGGGCCATTGATCCCATCCTTTAAGCTCAGAAACTAATTATAAAGATTATTTTTAAACTACCGATCACCAGCAGTTCAGACGAAATCTGTGTTTTGGATATAAGGCATCTTTATACCAAAAACATTTACATGTATCTTTAAACACAGAACTCCAGTTGACAATGTCCAAACTGCTCGTGGTACTAGATCTAAAGGTTATATTATTTTATTTTATTTATTTTTTAACTGTCAGTCGGGGGAGGGGAGGGCGCAGGGGAATATAGAAGTGGGATAAAGGTATTTTCGAGAACTGGTTTGATTTGGTAGTGAGAGATAATGGATGCCCAGTCAACTTGTTCTGGAGCGAAATTAATTGATTCGTAGTCTCCACGATTGTAGATAAAAACGTTTCTTTTTGCGTTTGTCAGTGAAGGAGATTCCTGAAATGGCACATCAATGGTTGTACCCTATGATGCAAATCTTCAGGAAGCAGCGGGTTGTCATTAGATTGGGTGGAGATTAATAAAATAGACAGTATCAGATCTAGAACGTGACAGCTCGATTTTAGTTCTCCGTTGTGTCGAGAGAGGTCCATAAAGTGCATACAGACTACGAAGTGATTACTGAGATAAATAGAATGATCACTTGATACATAGTATGAAGACGACGTAGATTGTATTCATGAAATTTCTTGAAAGGGTGTTTTGAAGGATCGTCGTTGTTTTGGTTTACTTATCCCTCTCGCTAAAACAACATTTGGCCAAAGAAATTATAGACACTTTGCGACAAAACTAAATAATGCTCTTCCACTGGCCATTAGACTGAATACAAATTATGATAAATATAATTTGGACACTGAGATTTGAATCATTATGCAAAAGAGAACAAAATTCAATGATTTTTTTAAAACATCGCTTAAGTATGATACAATGTTAAACATTATACTCGTACTGTAATTTTTAAACATTGCCTGCTCTCAACACAGGTCTTAAACCTAGTGAGACAGCCACAGTACCAAAATTCAATGATTTTTTTAAAACATCGCTATAAGTATATAGCTATAAGACTCAGATATCGCACGAAACTCTCGTTTGGGGTGTGTCCGTACCCCCCTTCGGAATGGGAGTGTTAAAATTTGGTGCACAGTAACTGTAGTAAAGAAAATTGAAAATATACAAAAGTCGGGTAGAAAATACCTCTTCTTTGTGTCGTTCCTGATTTGTTTGGCAGTGGGTTTCTTTAAATATGCTTAAGGTCAATTCAACGATTCGTTATAACCCTAAGGCGGTGGACTATTTTTTTTACCAATGCCGAGTTTAATTTTTACATTTTATTTCACCACTCATAACACAGTTTTTTTTTCGAAGTTTGGAACTTCGGAAATGGACAAACCATGCGTGGCTTTCTTAATTTATTATTTCCTTATAATAAATATTGGGAAATATATAGTAGAAATACATAGTCTTGAATTTGAATTATGATATCGACGAAGATGACATAAATTGAACTGGTCTCATTAGCTAAGTTGGTAAAACGGAGGTCCTGGGTTCGAGTCCCAGATGCGACTGATATCTTTTAATTTTTTGTTGTTCTTTTCCGGTTTCATGTTTTATTTAGGTTATGTTAATATTATCTTTTTCAATGATTAAATATCGACAATTCTTGTCTGTCGTTTGGGTGCCATCATTGATTTCTTAATAATGCCTTGTGACAACAATCACTATCTCTCAACAAAGAAACATTATTTTGAAAATTTTATTTCATTCCAAACATTTATTTTTTTAAAACGTATCTAAATAATAAAGTTCTTAAGTATTAAACTTGAGTTTTTCATTTTGAAAATACTCTACCCAAATAAACCTTATTCTTTTGAATATGTAATCTATAACTAACCGGAGTGGTATATCTATTGGCTAACCTCATAGTATTACACAACATGGCGGGTTCAATGTTTTTAATACTAATTTTAAAACGTTATAGCAACAGTTTCACATATTGGATTTCATTCAAACCACTCTCTAAACCTTCCCGGCACTAATTAGTACAAATTATGCTATTTTCAGTAATACTGGTCTAGAAATTTTCGAGAAAATCGAGAAAACACGATAAGAAATCTCATTTAATATTTGCAAAAGAAAACATTAACCAAATAAAAATTCAGACAGTTTTGAAGATAGCACCATTGGGAATGGATTCTTTAAAGATTCGATGAGATTTCTTTTTCAAATCTCTCCTCTTCTTGCAGAACTTTAATTAATTTCAAGTGTTTAGAATGCATGGGAACGCTCTACACTTCATTAGTTACAAGTCAAGCATTGTCCCCTTTGCATAAAGTACATAGAACGGTTGCAGCACAGGTTTCTTAGGCACATAAATTTGAACTAAAAATTCCAATTTAAAACTTTAATTATGTAAATTTGATGAATCAATTGACAGGAAAAATATTTCAGATCTGGCCCCTGGCACAGAAAATCGATAAGGGTTTTTATCGATAATGTTGGTAGCTTGTCGTCGTTCCTGAACAAGACTGCAGGACAACAATAGTTCACGTGAACAAAAAAGCACGTTTAGTCGATGTGAACTGATTTTCGTTTGTTCTTGCTAATTATCGATAAATCCTTTATCGATGTTCTGCACTAGGAGGGCTGGTTGTATTCCACACAATTTACAGCCCTGCCATCGTCGCTACTGTTAAATTACACGTACCGACGAGGAACACAAGACAAAATGTAATACTTTTCTGTCTCACTCACTAACCAATAGGATGTAATATCTGGGCAACAAGTTTGTAGGTATTGTAGATATATTTGCTTACACCATTTATAAAATAAAACGTCATCTATAACAGCACTTTGATGAATTCTACAATTTATTGTAGCGTGGGCAATGTAGCCATCATTTATGTTATAACATTGTTACAGTTTCCATTTTATTTAACGTTTTTAGAAACAAAGCAGTTTCCAGAGTGGAAGATACCCTCAGTATCGCCATGGTGAAAGACCACCATTCAGAATTGAAACGTTGCTTGAAATGGTTTTTTAGCCGTATTTGGTGACCAGATCTGAATTACCAGATATTTCTTCACCTTCCTCTTCCCCTTCTCCTTCCCCTTCCCAATACTTTCAGCCTCATAACATTCCCCGATTGGGGATGCCATTGTCTCAATGGCTTCAGACGGTTGGGAACAGTTGGGACTCTTGTGCGGTATTCATATACAAACAATTTTCAGAAACCAAATTTACAAAGTAGTCACCTATAATATGTTTATAAGGTGTGAAAAATGGTGATCTTCATATTACAGAAGTGATGCCATATGTATGCGCATTGAGCAGTTTATATTATTTCCATGTGCTCCTTTAAAATGTGGCCGGTGAATCCGAAAAAATATCAATGTTTGAATTGTTCACGTTAAAATTATTGAATGAATGAAGAGCCCGGTTAATTGGTGAATTTGCAGATGCGTTTGTTTTATAGACTTAAAAATATAATTAATTAATTTTCTATAAATCTACATAAAATCCCAAATATAGCCCAATATTATCAAGAAACTTTGGACAACTTGTGAATTAAAGCATACTCAATTGGCACTGGCAACAGTGGTTTCTTTTAACCCCAGTGGACATTGCACTGTTACCCGTCTCCCAGACGGCCTAACCTTCCGCATCTATTCATCGCGAATTATGCTTCATTTGTGCCGGCGAGAGGTGAGCTTCCCGCCTGCCTGAATGCCAACGGAATACCATTAGCTCGCCCAGACCCGGCCACCTGGCCAACCACAGGACCAGATATCATTTCACTTACCTACATACCTGTAAACTAGAATAGATTTCCAAGAATTTAATAAGGAAGTTAAGTGCGTTTTAAAAAAGCGAGCCATTTTAGAGGGAAGGCGTCCAATGGACTCCAGGCAAAGCTTGGAATAGAAACTGCAGAGGCAGTGCGAGGTGAGCCTGGGTCTACTTAATTACAGAATAAGGACAAGGGGGAGAATATTTATTTGTAAGAAACAAACAGACTGACTTCCGTCAAGACGGCCTCCATGGACGAGGGGTAAGGCTCTAGGCAACGAATCCGAAGGTTGCGGGTTCAAATCCCGGCGTGCGCAAGTAAATTGTATTTAATTAATTTGTGCTGTTTCACAATTAATTGATTTTTTTTTTTTTTTTTTACAGTAACTCCACACAGGAGACTGCTGAGGAAATACCAAGGCCTTATATCATCTTTGGGGATGCTGTGTGGAGGATCTTTTAGAGGATAGAAGGAGTGAACTTGGGTCTTGAAGAGACCCATGTTGTAGGATGGAGGAAACACAGTGGCTGGCAGATCATTCCACAGCCGAGCTGCTGAATACAAGAACGAGTCGTAGAAGCGACCCGTTCTCATGTGACAAATGTCAACCGTGTGCAAATGTTGGGCGCGCATTTGGCGTGTTTCCTGACTATGCACCGGTGCCGAAGGGATCAATGACGCTAGTTCCTCGGAGCATCTTCCATTAAAATACCGGTAGAACAAGGACAGCATTCCCACCTGACGTCTGTGCTCCAAAGATTGCAAACCGTTTGTTAAGATAGGCGAATCTATCAAACGGACCGCCCGTTTCTGCACAGAGATGGTTTGCACAAGGGTTTTTTTCAGATATTTTGGGACTCCTGACCAGAGGTGGTTGCCAAATTCTACAGTGGGGTGCACTTGCGATTTGTACAGGGTCAGCAGTTGTGTACTATTAAAGTATCTGCGGGCTCTGTACAATACGCCCAGTTTCTGAGAGGCTAACTTTACTCGGGTTTCGATGGAGCCCCCATACCTGAGCTGATCACTTAAGGTTACACCAAGGATATCAATGGAGGGCTTGTTGGGAAGATTGCTTCCATTGAAGGAGACTAGATTGTCATTTCGATCCCTTTTAGACGTAATCAGACATGATTGGGTCTTTGAAACATTAAATTCGACGAGGTTATTCTTACCTCAAGAGGAGACCCTCTCGAGGTAACCGTCCATTCTCTGCTTCAAAGCCCTCCGAGCCGTTGGAGTTTGTGTGCCCTTTGGGGGCTTGTCAAACAAAAAGCAATCATGGACCGTACTGTCATCCGCGTAACAATGGATTGGTGCACATGTCAAGAGGTCATCGACGTGCAATAAAAACAATGTCGGAGACCGAACCGATCCTTGTGGAACGCCAGCATTTATTGAATGCGAGGAAGAGATGAAACCATCAGCAACCGTCTGAATCGATCTCTCCCTCAAAAAGTCGGCAATCCACGCCACAAGCGAAACGGAAGTCCGTAAGAAGGCAGTTTGTTGACAAGTCCTCGGTGCCAAACCCGGTCAAAGGCCTTAGAAAATGTCCAGTGAGACCGTTTGAATCTCACCATAATCGTTCCAAATGTCCCTCAAACATGCGTCACATACGCGAGAAAGATCACCGCACGAGCGGTTCCGCCGGAATCCGTACTTCGGCGGTCGTTAATGATTTTGTTCTTCTCGAGGTATGTAAGCAGTTTGTCATTGATCACACGTTCCATCACCTTGGACAGAACTGATATGATCGCTATGGGGCGGTAGTTGGCCGGGTTGGAGCAGTCACCTTTCTTAGGTATAGGATGAATGACCGCTTTTTTCCAACCAGAGGGCACAGAGCCACATTTCAGGGACATTTTTAAGAGCTTTGTTAAAACTGGAGCGATTTCTGCAGCACACCTCTGCAATACCAGGGCAGGTATTCCGTCAGGCCCACTAGCTTTATTAACATCGAGCCCCGTAAGACAGGGAGTACATCCCGATGCCGTATCCTCAGCTTTTTCATATAGAAGCCGCAGTGAGGAACCGACGGCAGGATGGCACCCCGGTCATCGAGGGCTGAGTTTTCTGCAAACATTTTCCCTAAAAGGTTGGCCTTTTCGGTAGCAGTGTTTGCTAGTGAACCGTCAGGTCTGGTAAGAGGCGGCAGACTGGATTTGCAGAAATTGCGACCTATGGAGCCCGCTAGCGACCTGAACGCCCTGCTGCCATGCGGGCAGGCAGCTAGCTTTTTACTGATCTGTAGGTCGTGCTCAAATTTTAAAAGAATATATAGTATATTTGCGCACGTTCCAGAGTGGAATATACTCTCAGTATCGTCCTAGTGAAAGACCACCATTCAGAATTGAAACGTTGCTTAAAATGGCTTTTAGCCGTATTTGGTAACCAGATCTGAATAGTCAGGTATTTCCTTACCTCCCTCTCGCCCTCTCCACAATACCTTCAGCATCCCAATTGGGGATGTTACAGTCTCACTGGCTACGGACGGTTGGGAGCAGTAGGGACTCTTGTGCGGCATTCATATAAAAAAAAAAAAAAATAGAAATTTATATACAGAGGAACTTTAACAAAAGGTAAGCCAATGTTTTATTGAAAAAAAAACAAACTAAGAAGGAAGGGGGTATAGGAAGAGGAATACAGGATCGGGACAGGAGATGCTCTCGGTGCATTTCATACTCTTGCATCAATTTATGGTTGTACGTATTACTTCAATGATATAATAATAATTATTAATTCTTTATTCCAGAAGGTTTGGAGGGTAGTGAAATGCAATTCGTTCCATAGGTAACAATAATAAAACACAAAAAGAAATAACAGCACATAAAAGAGAAGGTAAAATTATATACAACATTAAAAAGGTTCTCCGGAGGGCCACCAGGGAGGACTCCATCCAGGCAGCCGTGGTAGTAATGCTGGTATTCTTGGATTGGCGTACTCTGCACCATAGGCTTCCCATGCGGTGCTGGAGAAGTGCCCTGAAAGAGAGCACTCGTCTCTCCGGGAACATTTCTGTAGCGTTGCAGTATCTCGGTAATTTTTTTTTCACATTTCATCAATGTATACACCCTGTACAAAGCAGAGGTCCCAGGTTTATAGTAATGTTCCAGGCGTTATTTATTTGTTTTGCATAAATATATGATGTATATTCCGAGTTTGATACAATTTTACACACTAAACGTTCAAATAAGAGGAAAATTACTGGGTAGTTGTAGGGGTACGGGTGGGAGTATTGAGAGGGTAGGGGTAGGGGTAGGGGCAGTGGTAGAGGTAAAGGTAGGGATAGCGGTAGAGTTAACATATCGCAAAATCAAAACTTAACTGCAATTCATTCATAACCCCAGTAACGCCATGTACTTCAGCTAATATATATTTTTTAATTTTTTAAAAAGAAAGAAGAAAGAAGAAAGAAGAAAGAAGAAAGAAGAAAGAAGAAAGAAGAAAGAAGAAAGAAGAAAGAAGAAAGAAGAAAGAAGAAAGAAGAAAGAAGAAAGAAGAAAGAAGAAAGAAGAAAGAAGAAAGAAGAAAGAAGAAAGAAGAAAAGAAAGAGAAGAAAGAAGAAAGAAGAAAGAAGAAAGAAGAAAGAAGAAAGAAGAAAGAAGAAAGAAGAAAGAAGAAAGAAGAAAGAAGAAAGAAGAAAGAAGAAAGAAGAAAGAAGAAAGAAGAAAGAAGAAAGAAGAAAGAAGAAAGAAGAAAGAAGAAAGAAGAAAGAAGAAAGAAGAAAGAAGAAAGAAGAAAGAAGAAAGAAGAAAGAAGAAAGAAGAAAGAAGAAAGAAGAAAGAAGAAAGAAGAAAGAAGAAAGAAGAAAGAAGAAAGAAGAAAGAAGAAAGAAGAAAGAAGAAAGAAGAAAGAAGAAAGAAGAAAGAAGAAATAAGAAAGAAGAAAGAAGAAAGAAGAAAGAAGAAAGAAGAAAGAAGAAAGAAGAAAGAAGAAAGAAGAAAGAAGAAAGAAGAAAGAAGAAAGAAGAAAGAAGAAAGAAGAAAGAAGAAAGAAGAAAGAAGAAAGAAGAAAAAAGAAAAAAGAAAGAAGAAAGAAGAAAGAAGAAAGAAGAAAGAAGAAAGAAGAAAGAAGAAAGAAGAAAGAAGAAAGAAGAAAGAAGAAAGAAGAAAGAAGAAAGAAGAAAGAAGAAAGAAGAAAGAAGAAAGAAGAAAGAAGAAAGAAGAAAGAAGAAAGAAGAAAGATCTCCTCCAAACAGAATTAGTATTTGCCACTGGGCAACTTGGCAGTGGCCAGTCCGTTGGATTATGTAAATCCGATGCGAACTCCTAGACATACCTGACCGAAAGGATGGCACGAAAAGTCACGGCCAGCCAAATTCATTACTCATACGTCGCATTGTGTGCCGGACCCCCGAGGAAAACAACATGTATTCACCCTTCTATACATCCCCGTCATAATGGACTTCACAAAACTACCTCATGAATAATACCAGACTTTGTGTTTATGTCCAGTCCTCGATTATAATCGTTGGGACTCTTGTGCTCAAAAATCCACTTGCCCGTAGAGGTACTACTGCTCGAGAGCGAGACGGAAATGAATCCGATGTGTGCGTTATGAATTCAGCGACTTTGGGGCTTTCTGTCCTAAGAAATAGTTCATACATTGTGAAACCGTGCCGAGCGTGCAATCCTTCGGAACCTACGAGGCGACCGTATGCGCAGCTATATGAAGATTTGTTAACAACTAATTTGTACGGAATAATATTTTTCAAAAATCAACAGACTTTTTTCTGCGATTATCGTGTTCTAAGTTGTCATTAAAATAAACCGATTACTAAAGATGATAATTCTGTACATAAAAAAAAGAAATAGTAAAGATTCTTAAAACAATTTATCATTGAAGAAGATATTATTAACATAACCTAAATGAAACATGAAACCGATAAAACAACAGAAAATTAAAAAATCACATCAGTCGCATCTGGGACTCGAAACTAGGACCTCTGTCTTTCCCGAACAACCTCTTTACCAACTTAGCTAATGAGACCAGTTCAATCTGATATCATCTTCATCGATATCATATCTCAAATTCAAGACTTTGTCAATATTATCCTCCATTTTGAACCCCATATTATTGGCAGCTATCATTATGACGATTACAAAGTTCTTCACGAATATAATTGCAAACTAGACAGTGTCTTGGATTAATATCGGATTTTTTATTTATATGAGACATCTATTGACTTTTTTACTAAAAATTTAAAGAATTTTTACTTTTGAATATAATAATTAATAATCTAGAGAATTACTCTAAAAAAAAAAAAAAGATATTATATTATTCATTAGCCACGAACGTTTTAATAAATCGCCGAATCGGGGTATGTTGTGAGGCTGAAGGTAGTGAGGAGAGGGAGGAGATGGGGAAAAGGAAGGTTGGGAAGTACCTGCCATTTCAAGATTTTGTTTTCTACATGGACGGACCTACCTTGTTTTAACAAAATGAGTGATTATGATTTTGATATTATTCTAACTACGTTGCGATGGCACTCAAGAAGAAAGCAATGAAAAGTGTGCGTTAAGAGCTGGTTGGAGAAGCGGCCACGGACATGGGAACTACTCCGCAAATACACTCTCGCCCGAATGATTGATTGCCACAAGTTTTTTTACGAATTTCACCACTAATAAAAAAGCCACATACGGTGATGAAGGTTCATTATAATTTTACGGAATATTATGCAGGGGTCAATCAAATTGGAGAAGATAATATTAACGAATCCTAAATGAAACACGAAACCCGAACAAAAAGACAGAAAATAAAAAGGTATCAGTCGCATCTTGGAATCGAACCCAGGACTTCTGTCTTGCCGGAACAACCGCTCTACCAACTGGGCAAATGAGTCCAGTTCACTTTACGCCGTCTCCATCGATGTCATACTTCAATTTCAAGACTTGTCAATATTATCCTCTATTACGTCCCATGTTCTTTATGACGATTACAAAGTTCTAACGGGATATAATTGCAATCTAGATAGTGTCTCGGATATAAGTGTATTTTATTTTTATTGGACATTTACTGACTTTTCATTTTCTGTTCCTTTTTTCGGTTCCGTGTTCCATATATGATTTATTGGTATTATCTTCTTCAATGAATAAATATAACAATGAGGTTTATAATCTTTAATAAGTTATTAAAATAAATTAAAATTAAATTCATTGACGTCATTTCCCGCTAAAATCCGATTTTGCCCAAATGAAAAAAAAACCGACTAGATCTATTTAGAATGCCAACTAGATAGCCAGATTTAAATATAGTGATTTATTTTTTTATTTCTTAACGGGGAGAGGGACGTCGGAGAGTTATTATTTATTAATTCAAAATAATGATAATATTATTTTTCCATACGATAAAAATGGAGATTTTAAAGAGAAAAATATTAATTACGTTTTTTTTTAATTTGCATGTGGTTAGCATTTATTAAAATAAAATCAGAAATATTACACATTTCTGACCGTTCTACGCATGTTTTACAAAAACATTTAAAAAGTTGAATATCTTTAAAAGATGCTGTGAAGGTTTTTCTTTAACATGGCGATAAGATAATTATTTTTTTCATAAACACTACGTAACTGAAATGTTTTTTTTTTGTTTTTTTAACACGGATTACAAATTATTGCTTAAGTTTATTTACAAAAATGTAACGAGAAAGGATTTAAAATATTTTTATCCACTTCAAAATTCACATTCATATTTTAAATATTTTGTAAAACATACAATGGGACGGTCAGAAAAAGTAATATTTCTGATTAGATTTTGATAAATGCTAATCCTATGTAAATTTATAAAATATTTAATAAATATTTTTCTATCTAAAAACATTGTGTTTATCGTATTGCATAATGATACTATCAATATTTCTAAAAAATAAATTATTCTTCTCCGACATCCCTCTCCCCCTTAAGCGGATTGCAGAATTTGAAATTCAGTGACGTCATTTCCCGCTAAAATCCGATTTTGCTCGAATGAATCGTTTGCCCAAATCGTACATTTTATTGCCGTCACTATTATGACGTAATATCTTCCTCAAACGATCAAAATATTTAAGAAAATCGATGTTCCTTCAATAATTTTGACCGTGTAAGCCGGACCTTAGATGAGATTGTTTGGTTTGACGCATACAGAGGGTTACAAGACGTGTTTTTTTACAAAAGTAAAATTATGCCGCTCCAGAGTGGTTCGGGCGAAAAGAGGTATAAGTGATTCACAGGCAGATCCCGAACGGAATAATGAATGCAAACATAACGCTGTAATTTAAATAGTGTGTCACGCTCCGATTCCACGGGCGTTATGGATAAGTTTCCTTCTTTAGGGCAAGTCGGGGTTGCCACAAAAAAAAAAAACAAACAAAAAAATATCTCTTATGCAAAAAGAGAGCTCGTCTACGCATGGATAATTCACGGAACTACCGTGTTTTAAGAGGAACGGTTGCGCAGTCTGTTCCATACAAAATTAATTTTGAATTTGCGGCCAAAATACTCATCAAAACCAACAAAAGAAAGTATAGCAAATATCTAATGCGGATTAGAAGTAATTTATTTATACTATTACATTATGAAATATAGGCCATTAAAGGAATTGATTTTTCGCCTTTTAACTTAAACAAGTATTTGGGGCCTGGCGATGATGAAAAAAAAAAAAAATTACCCCTGTCTGCTTCGAAAATACATAATATTTTTTTAAATATTAAATAAGCATTATAGTGGACTTTAAATTAAATTGAAAACGACCAATTTACGTTGTAAATATCGACCCGAAAAAGGGATTTTTTTTAAATGCTTTGTTTTTATGTTTTAATTTAAGTAATCGCCTTTACATCGCAAATATGATAATTAAAAAAAATACGGTAAACCCGCAAATAATAATGAAGTTGTCTAAATTTTTTTTTTTTTTTTAAATAATAACAATAATAATTGGATGATTTGTATAGCGCCGTTTTTATGAAAAATCACCTCAAGGGTTAATGATATAATTCATAATTTAAAACTAAAATAAATAACGTACTTTTAATCAGTACCAGATATTTACTAAAAGTTTAAATTTTAAAAAATTGTAATTCAGCTTGGATAAGTATTTTGGATTCAAATCCAAAATTAAGTTATGTATGAAAGAGGCAGCACAGCCGTCCCTCTTAACCGTGCTCTTCATTCATTCAGTAATATTAACCTAAACAATTCAAACATTGATATTTTTAAGATTCACTATCTCGCCAGATTCCATATAGTCAGCTCGCCTCACTGTGATTGTGGGTCAGAGGACACTCTGGACCATAATTTCTTTGAGTGACCAATGACCAATTTCCAAATTTTATACATGAATTGGCAAAACTCCCTACCAGTATTCCCTGGGCTACATTTAAAGGAGCATCTTGACAATGATACGAACTATTCAATGCGCATACATATGGCATCACTTCTATAATATGTGGATCACAACTTCTCACACCTACAAACACATTTACACTTATATGCTATCCGTAGTACAAATGTCACCCGGTAACTACATGTATAAATCACAAAATACAAGGAAACGTATCATAGGTAACTTAATTTCTTCAGATTTTTTTTCACTGTAACAAATGTACTGTTTTGTTTCTATAATAAAATGAATAATTTTTTTAAAAAATAACACAATAATCAACTGCCTTACCCATACGGACGTACGTGATACGGCCGCTATATTATCGCCCGAACCCAACAAGCCGTATCCCGTACGTTCAGGTACAAAAAAGCTATACCCGAAACCCACAAAACATTTCGAGATCAGCCGTAGCTAACGGATGTGTCGGGTATATACGTCTCTCCCATACAAGTTACGTCACTAATCACACGTAATGTTATTGCAAAATCTAATGAAAAAAAAACAATGTTTTTTACCTACTTTTTAAATAATAATCCATTTATTTAAAAAAAAAAACAGACATTGTGTATAAGCGCAACAATTAGAAATTAATAAACAAACGAATGATCCTAATATAACAAAAATTAATAATGTAAGGAAAATTATGTATTCAACACTTCTCAGTATGTTCACATTATCAAAACAATATAACACATTTAAATAAATCAATTAAGAAAACATTGTCATTTAAATACGGGGAAACACATTATAAATGTAAAAACCTCACAGAATAGAGAATTTTTATAATTTTCTAACTAAATTGGTTTTACCGATAATAAATCATTATTATTAAAATCCCGTCCAAACTAGAATGGGGTGGGAGTGAATAAAATGTTGATCAACCGCAGTTTGAAAATGGCCTTGAACGCCGAAACAGCTGTCACTATAATAAAAACTAAAAATACTCGCAGAACTTAATAATGACATTATAAAATTTGATTTATTAAATTTTTTAAAAAAATACCAGATCTGTCCGTCTGACCTTGAGAGGTTCTCGGGTATCTTGCTGTACTGTCTTGCCGACAATGCCATCTGTGTGAAACAATCGTTACTAGGATATTACAGTTAAGAAAGAAAAAGGGACGCTTAGATCTTTTGAGCATGTAGAGCGGATGAACGAAGAAAGGAGTGTAGGTAAAATGGGGACGCCCGAAGAAAAAAATGTCACAAACAAGTGAATCAAATACTTGAATCGGGCCATGTCAAGAGATAGAATAGCAGAGGAGTATGTAAAAATGTGAACGAAGTAAGGATCATCTGCCAATACAGACTTGTGTGGCCGTCTATCCTGTCTGCCCGCCCCTGCAGAGATACAGCGTGATGGTTGATTTGCTATTTAATTATAAATAATAAATTAACATATAGTAATTCAATAATCACAAACATGTACATTAGTGCCGCTTTGGCCTTATCACTAGCACCATATCGTGGTTTGATTTACTTGACTGAATTTATGTTACATTATTTGTGCTATTTGGGAAAAGATGTTAATTGGATTAAAAACCCTAACCGAGAGAAGGAAAAGGGACAAACATTTTGATATAAACCATTTACTAAAGTTATTTTTTGTACTTACTGAATAAAATATATTTAATACTATTAATGTGTACCCGGCCTTGCTATGGTACAATAATTGATTTGACAGCGAAAGTAACTATCTCAAAAAAAAGAAACTTCATTTGAATATTTTATTTCATTCCAAACGTTTATTTTTTTCTAAATATATCTAAATCATAAAGTTCTTAAGTAGGTACCTACTCGTGTTTTCCATTTTGAAAATATTCTAGCCAAAAAAACCTTCTGCTTTTGAATATGTAATTTGTGGCTCACCAGAGTGTTATATCTATGGGCTAACCTAAATAAAACATGGCGGGTTCAATGTTTTTCATACTAATTTTAAAACGTTGTAGCGACTGTTTTACGTATTGGATTTCATTCAAACTACTCTCTAAACCTTTCCGGCATTGATAAGAACAAACTGCTATTTTCAGCGAAACCGGTACAGTAATTTTCGAGAAAATCGAGGACAAAGAAACAAACAAACTTAAATTGATTTTTATATACATATAGATGTTATTAACTATTTGCTGCACCATCTTCGGGCTGCATTCTCGAGATTCGTCGTCGGCTCATAAAGCTGAGTGATACATAACTCAATCTTATCAATATTACTCAATAATATAATATTATAAATGAGTTGGTTCGCGATATTTTGATATTTGTGTTCAGCCCTGGCGAGGAAATCTTTGAGTAAGTTGGGAACGATTCGAATTTTGTAAATTCAAATTGCGTAATAGAACGCGGCGGATTCCGAATTCGAATTTGAAATTTGAATTAGCGGACGTTCGAAAATTTCCCAGAAACACGCGGGGGCTTGTTCTAACAGTTCATTTCTGCCTTCTCAGTGATATATCGATTCTTCTAATAAAGAAAGTTTAAAAATATATATATTCCAACTAACTGATTAACCATCACGCCCTTTCTGGGGGTAGGCAGAGAGGACACACAGTCTTGGCACACACTTATTGCTACATTCATACATACTTTTCTGTTATACAGGTATAGCCCACCTTCCTCTTCTCTTCTCCTTCCCCTCCCCAATACCTTCAGCCTCACAACATTCCCCAATTGGGAATGCCATAGTCTCACTGGCTCCAGATGGTTGAGAGCAGATGGGACTCTTGTGCGGTATTCATATAAAAAAAATCTATATACATAAACATCAATCAGAAAGGAACAAATAATAGTATCTAAAACATGAAAATAAATACGAAATACATATCGACCCCTTGGAATAACAAGGTTCCATCTGACACAGCAATGTTATACAATAATAGTTTGTTTTTTTGTCCTCGATGTTCTCAAAATTACAGGACCGGTTTCACTGAACATATCACAGTTTGTTGTTATCAGTTCCGGAAAGGTTTAGAGAGTAGTTTTAAGGAAATTAAATATGTAAAACTGTTGCTATAACGTTTTAAAATTAGTTTGAAAAACATTGAACCCGCCATGTTTTATTTAGGTTAGCCCATAGATATAACAGTCTGGTTAGCCACAGATTGCATATTCAGAAGAAGAAGGTTTTTTTGGGTAGAATATTTTCAAAATGGAAAACACGAGTAGGTACCTACTTAAGAACTTTATGATTTATATATATTTAGAAAAAAATAAACGTTTGGAATGAAATAAAATATTCAAATGAATGTTTCTTTATTTGGAGCTAGTTACTTTCGCTGTCAAATCAATTATGGCACCCTTATGACAAGCAAGAATTAACAACATCATAACTTTATTCTAAAAAAAATCCGGAGCAAGACCCCGGGTACACATCAGCTAGTAGTGGATAAAACTTAAAAATAAATTCTCTTTCCCCTCCCACCCTTGTTATACTTTTCTACAGCGTAATGGATGCATATATTTTTATTTTTTATTATTAAAGCTCCCAGAGGACGTTTTACATAGAAATACATCATAAAGAATAAAAATAGAAAACATATACAAAAGTTAATTATACTTGAAATAAGAAAAGAAAAACTGCACCATAGCTAAAAATACATAGGAATATAAAGGAACAGAAAAAATAAATAATACAATATCGACAAAGCCAATATTAACATTAATAACAAATAAGTAAATAACGCAAAAATTCGTAGTTAACAAAAATGTTAGAAATAATTCGTTCATACTTCTTTTTTAAATTTGCCAAGTTTAAATTATTGTCAAATACATCCAAATCATTTAAGTGTTTGTTACCAAGACTATGTAAGCGTTGAATTGGGGAATGCAAACTATAGTTGCAACAGGATATACATATGTAAAATGTTAATGTTTGCCTTGTAGTTCGTCTAGGTATGTACTATAGGTTGATTAAATGCAGGAATTCAGAACAATCGAATTTACAATTTAATAATTTTAATAAAAAAAGGTTATGTGAAACGTAGGTCTATATTTTTAATTTAGACTTATGTAAACCATTGCTCACGAAACATGTCGATTTTATTACAAACAATAAAGTATTAAATAATTTTTTTCTTTTTATTATTTACTTTAATTTAAACGGTGCCTCTAAAAATAAAAAAAAAACGTTAATTAAATAATGTACGAGAAATTACAGTGAATGCGTCTCTCCTGTTAAATCGTCTATACCATGTGAACCTTAGGAAAGTTTTCGGGTTTTTCTTTTATCTGGAAACGTGTGGTTGCAACAGATTTGTTTACTTTGGATCTCTTATCGGACACAGTTTATATGGGCCGATTGCATATCAGATGGTTCTTTTGCTTGCTAAGAGGGATACATTACGTGAATCCATTTGATTTTTATTTACCAACATGATAGTGCTCCCCACTGTAGAATTTGACAGTCACTTCTCTCTGAAAACAAAATATCTGTAAAAAAAACCCTTGACTGTGCAGAAACGGGCAGTCCGTTTTATAGATTCGCCTATCTTAACAAACGGACAGCAATCTTTGGAGCACAGACGTCAGGTGGGAATGTTGCCCTTGTTCTACCGGTATTCAAATGGAAAATTCTCCGAGACACTAGCATAGTAGGGAAACACGCCAACACGGTTGACATTTGTCACATGAGAACGGATCGCTTCTAAGACTCGTTCTTGTGTTCAACAGCTCTGCTGTGGAATGATCTGCCGGCCTCTGTGTTTCCTTCCTTCTACAAGATGGGTGTCTTGAAGACTCGAGTTCACTCCTTCCCATCCTTTAAAAGACCTTCCACACAGCATCCCCAAAGACGATAATAAACCTTAAGGGAAATTATTTCATATAATTTTTTTTTTAAATAATATTTTTTTTATAAACAATTATTATTAGCCTGAAACACTCATCCAAATTGAAAAAACCTTCCGAGAAAAGATATGCTTCAGATGCTCTACCGTTGAGCTACGTCGAAAAATTAAAAATTAAAAATTCCCTCTGACCGGCAATCAGAAGGGTGCAGGTTCGAGTCCTGTCGGCGACATTTATCTTTTCTCGGAAGGTTTTTTCAATTTGGATGAGTGTTTCAGGCTAATAATTATTGTTTATAAAAATAATTGTTACCCTTTGCGCTATGCACAAAAATCTTGTCTTAAAAACTTTAGTTTATCAATTAATATTTTTTTATTTATTATACATTGATAACACATATTTTTATTTATTTTTTCTGTGTTGATTCAATGCATAGTGGCAATTTCTACCAACGAACCCTTAGTGGGAAAATGAACATGGTGTAATTATATCTGCTGCAGCGTTCTCCGCATAGTGTGACCGTTCGCACGCAATGTGTGAATTTTTTTTTTAATTTGTACGGTTTCTATACATAAAAATGAATGTTTGTCTTTATTACCTACAGATGCTTTAGTGAATCGCCAAATTGTATCTTGTTTCTAGGTCGCTAATTGGGAAGTATGTTTACGAGAGATGGAAAGGCTGATAGGGATAATGAATGAAGGGTGAATGCAGGAAACTTGTTAAGGGAAGTCTGAACGCGGATTATTGTATTCTAACTAACTCTACTCTTGTTAGAAATGTTTTCGTGATTTTTATGTTGATTATTAAATTTTTCATTTAAAATCTCTATTAAACTTCTTATTTGCTTCTTAAAAATTATACTTTTGCCGTTGCTCACATTAAACGCTGATGATATGTACCCGGACTTGCTCGGGTTTTTTTTTTTTGGAATAAAGTTATGAAATTTTAAATTCTTGCTTGTCTTTTGGGAGCCATAACTGATTTGACAGCAAAATTAATGCCGTGTGACGACTATTATCATATCTAAATAAAATAAACTTTAATTTGAAAATTTTGTTTCATTGAAAACATGATTTTTTTCAAAATATATCTAAATAATAAAGTTCTTAAGTAGGTACCTACTTGTGTTTTACATTTTGAAAATATTCTACCCAAACAGACCTTCTTCTTTTGAATATGTAATCTGTGGCTAACCCGAGTGGTATATCTATGGGCTAACCTCAATACAACATGGCGGGTTCAATGTTTTGAATACTAATTTAAAAACGTTATGGCAACAGTTTTACATAATGGATTTTATTCAAACTACTCTCTAAACCTTCCCGGCACTAATAAGAACAAACTGCGATATTCTCAGATAAACCGAATAATTTTTGAGAAAACCCAGGACAGACAGACAGACAAACATTCATTTTTATATATAGAGAAGATTAAGCTTGCATTGGAACACGTTTGGTTGTGTTGGGATGTGTTGGGATGTATCGGGAACAGGGGGTATAAGCTGAATGCGCTTACATTCTTGTCAGGCCTCATCTCACTGTATAATGCCGTTCCAATTCTTTCCATGTATCAGAATATTGCATTATGCCTTCGAACGTGTTGGACGATTTAGACAACCAACCCTCAAGAGACAATAAAAATAATGGATTTAATACAAAATGTCTGGATTATTTTATACCGCTGTGAAAAGGACTCTCTTGCGCAACGCTGTACACGTGCGAACTCTGGGCAAACAATAAAAAGAGTAGTATGGAAAGACTTCGTGTACAGTATAATAATGCCTTCAGTATATTGTTTGGCCTCCCCAGATACTGCAGCGCTTCCAGTATGTTCACGGAGAGGCGAGTTTCTGGTTTTGCAGCACTTATAAGATCCAGGGTAGCTGGAATGAGGGAAAGAATAAACAGTTCCAGGAATATCCTCAACGTGGAGGCCCGCCTCAGTAAAACCTCCAGCATCGACGCACACTGGAGAAAGATATTGGCCCTTCATAATTTAAATGCCGCAGCATCTTTAATTCGTTATTTTGATGCATTTATTTCATTATTATTATTTTTGTATGATGTGTGATGTATCATCCACCATATTTTTGTTTTACATTAAATATGGTGGATGATACATCACAAAAATCTTGTCTTAAGTTTTTAAGAACTTTAGTTTATCAATTAACAAAAATAAATAAATTACTTTTCACCCGTACTAGATTTTACTATACTTTTTGATGAAATAATATCATTCGGTTCAGGTGAGTATTTTGGCCTCAATTCCAAAATTTAGTTTTGTATGAAACAGGCCACGCCGCCGTTCCTATTAAGGGTTTCATCGGTATTTCGTCGGCTTGCCCTAGCACGCCCGTAGTCGGTAATTACGTTTGACAGTTGCCATCGGCTAAAAGCTGCTTACTCGTCGAGACTGTCCGAACCCTAGATTAAGTTATCTATGTGTTGATTAATCATTTCCCTAAATTAAACGTGGAAACCAAAACTATTGACGTATTTTAAAAGAGAAGCATTTTCATACCATTTTCAACAAATCTTCGGGGGATGGAATAGCCTTTTGTCCCTGCCTGGGACAGGTGGTGCCTTTATTGTTTATCTTGTGTAAGTACTTAGCTTCATGCACTGTTCACTGTGCCACCCCCGGCGTAGCGGTAGCAGTGAAAGACAGTTTTCTTCAACCTTGATCTCCCAATCTCTCGTTTATTAATACGGAAATGGTTTGCATAGCTCCCGTGAGCACTCGGGCCATAGAGTCATTGTTCTACCTCCCAACTAACTAACTAACTAACCATCACGCCATTTCCCCGCAGGACGGACCGCCTGACAACTCAATCTTGGCATACACTTCAATACAAAGTAATACAACATAATGTTTATACTGCGGAGTGTAAGGTGGGCATGATGGGAAACAGTGTTGCGTTGTGTTAGATTTTGTATTATTAATTCTATATACCTTTTGTTTTGATCCAGAAGAAAACGTGTTTTTATAAGATATAGCTATAAGTATAATGTATACTTTATTTTCATTTTTACTTTTTTCCATTTGCGGGTTATAATAACGGTGTTGGACGATTTTTGATCTGGTTGCGTGAAATAATTTGCTTCGGGCGATTCAGAAAATCTAATCCTAAACAAAGAACCTCCTAAACCGTTCCCGCAATACGCACGTATTTTTTCATGTGACAATATATCATATAATTGAAGACGCGGGACAGGTGCCGCGCAGATTCCTTAATTCCGAAGTCATTCGCATTATCCTCAGTATAGCCAAAGCGGAATAAATACCTATCAGGTTTGCAAATTCTTGAAGAAGATAAAATTTGATCGAAATCACGCATTCTCCTTATGGAGCATATCTCCGACACTATGGGACGGATTCGAGGTCGGTTTTAGATTTTGGAATAACAATCCTTAATGTGATTATAGAAAAAGTGACATTCGTAGAAAAATAGTATAATTTCATGGAGGAATTTCTAGGTTGGGGTCGAGATTTCATAGCTCATATCTTCGGCCCTGTGCGACCGATTCGACATCCGATTAGGATTTTGGAATAAAAATTATAGCATTAATTTGATTCCTTTAAAAATTATAGAAAAAGTGACATTCGTAGAAAAATAGTATAATTTCATGGAGGAACTTCTAGGTTGGGGTCGAGATTCCATAGCTCTTATCTCCGACCTTATGGGACCAATTCGACATCTGTTTTTGATTTTGGAATGAAAATATTGGCCTTAATGTGATTCCGTTAAAAGTTATGCAGAAAGCGACATTCGCGAAAACAAAATAATCATTTCATGGAGGAACTTCTAGGTTGGGGTCGAGATTCCATAGCTCTTATCTCCGGCCTTATGGGACCAATTCGACATCTGTTTTGATTTTGGAATGAAAATATTGGCCTTAATGTGATTCCGTTAAAAAGTTATGCAGAAAGCGACATTCGCGAAAACAAAATAATCATTTCATGGAGGAACTTCTAGGTTGGGGTCGAGATTCCATAGCTCTTATCTCCGGCCTTATGGGACCAATTCGACATCTGTTTTTGATTTTTGGAATGAAAATATTGGCCTTAATGTGATTCCGTTAAAAGTTATGCAGAAAGCGACATTCGCGAAAACAAAATAATCATTTCATGGAGGAACTTCTAGGTTGGTCGAGATTCCATAGCTCTTATCTCCGGCCTTATGGGACCAATTCGACATCTGTTTTTGATTTTGGAATGAAAATATTGGCCTTAATGTGATTCCGTTAAAAGTTATGCAGAAAGCGACATTCGCGAAAACAAAATAATCATTTCATGGAGGAACTTCTAGGTTGGGGTCGAGATTCCATAGCTCTTATCTCCGGCCTTATGGGACCAATTCGACATCTGTTTTTGATTTTGGAATGAAAATATTGGCCTTAATGTGATTCCGTTAAAAGTTATGCAGAAAGCGACATTCGCGAAAACAAAATAATCATTTCATGGAGGAACTTCTAGGTTGGGGTCGAGATTCCATAGCTCTTATCTCCGCCTTATGGGACCAATTCGACATCTGTTTTTGATTTTGGAATGAAAATATTGGCCTTAATGTGATTCCGTTAAAAGTTATGCAGAAAGCGACATTCGCGAAAACAAAATAATCATTTCATGGAGGAACTTCTAGGTTGGGGTCGAGATTCCATAGCTCTTATCTCCAGCCCCATGGCACCGATTGGACATCGGATTAGGATTTTGGTACAAAAATGATGGCCTTAATCCGTTTAAAGTCCGCGAAAAGTGACATGTGAAGTGGCTTAACAAAGACACCGATAAAATCAATATTACAATTTATTTTGTTAAAATCGGGAACAAATATTGACATGTTTTCCTATCGTATTCTAAGGAACTTAATTTACCACGCCGGGATTTGAATCCGCGACCTTTCGATTCGCAGTCGAGAACCTTACTCCTCGACCATGGAGGCAATCTAACAGCATACCCAAATTGGGGATACCATAGTCTCACTGACTCCGGTTACTTAAAAAAAGGGAGATTAAAATTTTTTTTAAATATCAAATATTATGGTAGAATAAAATACGAATACTTAACTTAAATAAAAGTAAAACATGTATAAAGGACGTATATGTATGTCTATATATTTAAATTTTAAAAATACATATTACTAAATAATATATAGAGAAGTTTAAATTTAAGTGCGTTCAATCCATCTGATCAAAGTATTTGTTTAAACAGTGAGGCATGGAACTGGCAGAGGAGGGGTGAAACTAGGCCGACTGCTGTAGAAATGAGATCTCTGAGGAGAACGTGTCATAAAACCATGTATTATGGTCTGAAAAATGTTGAGATTCGTCTAGAATGAACGGATGATGTAAGCGTAATGAGTAAGATTAATAAATAATAATAATAATAATAAATGTTTATTCCGGTATGTGGGGAGGTTAGTGCAGTCCCACACATTCCATACAATAATATACATTCAATAGTTATAAAAAATATACAAAATATAAACATACATCACATCGTAAAAATAAATAAATAAAGAAAAATAATAATTTAACTAAATAAGAGTAAGATAACTCCTTAAGGGTGCTGCGGCATTTATATTGTGAGGGGCCAATATATTTGTCCAGTATGCGTCGATGCTGGAGGCTGGACTGAGGCGGGCTTCTATGATGAGGATATTCCTGGAGCTGTTTATTCTTTCCCTCATTCCAGCCACCCTGGATCTTATAAGGGCTGCAAAACCGGAAACTCGCCCCTCCGTGAACATACTGGAAGCACTGCAGTATCTGGGAGGCCAAACATTATGCGGAAGGCGTTATTGTACTGTACGCGAAGTCTTTCCATACTACTCTTTTTGTAGTTTGCCCAGAGTTCGCAGGTGTACAACGTTGCGCAGAAGGCAAGGAATAGAGTCCTTTTCACAGCGGTACTACAAAGGCGAAATCTTCTACTGAGCATATTCGATTTTACGCTGAGAGCTCGTCTTTGCCTATCAATGTCTTCATCATCCATCAGAGTACTGGTGATTATGTGTCCTAGGTATTTGGTTTCTTCAGTCACCTTCAGGATCACACCGTTCAGGGTAGCTGCAGGAATACTAGTCGGGCCTTGTCTATATCTTATGACCAAAAGAGCTGTTTTATTGGGGTTATAAGACATGTTTGTTTCTTCAGCAAACTCTTCACAGATCTTCAGGAGAATGCGCAGCCCTCTTATAGACGGTGCCATTAGTACCATGTCGTCCGCATAACTGATGTTGTTCAAACACTGTCCTCCAATGTGGCAGCCTACCCTTGCATTGTTTAGCCTTTCAGTTAGTTCGTCCATGTAAAGGTTGAACAATATCGGGGACATGCATCCACCCTGTCTGACGCCGCTCTTTAGGAGGAAAGGTTCGGAAAGACCATCTTTCCACCTTACTAGGTTTTCCTGCTGTCTGTGCCACAAGTCAAGGATGTGTATCACCTCCGATGATATTCCTCTATCTCTGAGTTTAGCCCATAACAACGGGTGAGAAACCCTGTCGAAGGCCTTACTCAGGTCAAGGAAACATGCGTATGAGGTGGTTTTCTTATTTCTATAGTATTCTAGTGTTCTTTTCACAGTAAATATGGCTGCATCGGTAGAGGTCTGCTTTTTGAAACCCATTTGGTTGTCATTAGTTTCCATGCTGGGTCCGACTCGGTCCAGTAGTAAACGTTCGAATAATCTTGCGACGGCAGTAGCAATTGAGATCGGTCTATAGCTGTCCTGGGTGGTTGAGTCCGACGATTTAGATTTCTTAGGGACGCTTAGATGGTTTTGGCATGCAGAGCGAATGAACAAAGAAAGGAGTATAAGAAAAATATATGACGAGAATGTGAATGGAAGAAGAAGCCGGGGACGCTCGAGGAAAACATGAGACAAACGAGTGTGTCAAATATTTCGGTCGGGCCACGTCAATAGTCGGAATAACAGAAGAGAAAGTATGAATGTGAATGAAGCAAGAAGTGCATTCCTACCCCTCCAGTAAAACAGCGTGATGGTTAGTTAGTTAGTTAAGTTAATAAAAGGGAGATGTTTACTGAAAATTTCACGAGAAAAGAAGCAAGTGCTATATATTAGGGTTGGTATCAGCACTCCATTGTGGACTGCTAGCTTCGCTTATTTGGACAATTTTTGTATTATAGACAACTGCGTTCAATCCTCTATTGATGGAGTTTCGTGCATTCACCCTTCTTTTAATATCACTATCAGGTATTCCATCTCTCGTCAACATATTTCTCAAATACGTAAACAAAAAAACAAAGATGGTGATGTAAACATTGTTTTCAATATTAGAAAGCGGTGTTTTTTTTTCTAAAATTATTCTCTGCTAGCGTCAGCAGCTTCTATGAAAACATACCTGCTTGTTGTTTTGGCCCAGATTACTTGACTAATTATTTTTTCTATTGTCAACAAAAATAAAATTTATATTTCATTTTCCAAATCAATTCCTAGATTTATTTTCTAGAAATATCGAGCGACTTGCAAGACAATTTGTCGGTTATGAAAAAAATCTAATTGCTTTTAAATTTTTTTAATCTTATAACAGAGTGAACTAAATGATAGTTATAACAGTTGTTGCAGTCATCCAAGGCGAACTCTACGAACAGAGAACTAAACGCCTTTGGCGCAAACAAAAAGTTGTCCAAAGAAGCTAAGCTAGCAGTCCACAATGGAATGCTGATCCCAACCCTTATGTATGGCAGTGAGGCATGGAATTGGCAAAGAAAAGATGAAAGTAAACTGAATGCCGTGGAAATGAGATCTCTGAGGCGAATGTGTGGTAAAAGTATGAGAAAAGTATTGAAATTCGTATAGAATGCAAGGCTGATCTTACATCAGCTTACGTGATGAGTAAGATTAAGAAAAGGGACACTTAGATGGTTCGGGCGTGCAGAGCGAATGAACGAAGAAAGGAGTGTAAGCAGAATATATGACGCGAATGAGAATGGAAGAAGAAGCCGGGGACGATGGCACGATCAAGTGAATCAAAATCTTGTCGGAATAAAAAAAGTGAACGTATGAGACGTTGTATGAATGTGAATGAAGCAAGAAGTGTCTGCCAAAATCTAGTTGTTTGGCGGTCCGTCCTTTCTGCCTACCCCGGAGCAGAAATGGCATGATGGTTAGTTATTTAACTAATTTTAAAGCTGGCATAATAGACATTATGTTGGAATGCTGTCCTTGTTCTACAATGGAAGATGATCTGAGGAACTAGCATCATTGATCCCTTCAGCAGCCGTGCACAATCGGGGAACACGCCAAACGCGCGCCCAACATTTGCACACGGTTGACATTTGTCACATGAGAACGGGTCGCTTGTAAGACTCGTCATAGTATTCAACAGCTCGGCTGTAGAACGATTTTCCGGCCTCTGTATTTCCTCCATCCTACAATATGTTCAATACTTCCTATCCTCTAAAAGACCCTCCACACAGGATCCCTAAAGATGACGTAGCCTTGAGGGAAATAATTTCCCTTAGGGCCAGTACACAATCCTCTCATAATTCATGACTCACTTTAAAAAGTAGCATATTTTGACCTTTTTTCCTCCCCTTATTTTAAAACGGAGCTAATGTTAATGGAATTACACTATTCCGATTTAAATTATTCAGAATAACAATAAAAATCACATCCATGCTCAGACCCCACCTAGTCTAGCTCCCTTTAGCTACCTATTATTCCACTAGTCCAGTATCCTTTACTTCCTGCGATATAACAAACAAACAAAACGGGTTTGTAATTTTGTTGTTTTTGCGAAAGCTATAATTTATTTTTTCGTCAGTTTAAAATTTTTTTTTGTTCATCATTCATTTTATTTATCAGGGGAGGGGGCAGCTGTTTATAAACATAAAATTATAAAAAAAATTCTATAAAACATTGAATTAATTATTAAAAAAGAAATTATTTTTATTATTAATATGAAAATAAATTCGAGAGAGACTGGATATTTAAAAAAATTAATTTATATTAATAAAATTTAATTGACTGTTGACGCATTTTCTGATTTAGAAAATATAAAATTTGTCTAATTGTAAAGCGGTTGTATTTGTATGTAAATTTTTTAAACTTTTATTTACATCAAAAGAGTATGTACATATGTGTTTATCAATAAAGCGATGAATACAAAATAATTTTCTAATGCCCTTATTAAAAATATTATTATTTAACTAGGATTCTGTAACGCCAAACACTCAAGTCGAACTACCTGTGTTTGATTATTTTTACTGGTGATTTAGTAGTCGCTGTTCTCAGGTAAACAACACTTCTGTTGGACAATGTGTATAGGTACATTGAACACGTTTTCCCAATGTTTCAGAAAAACATCGAACTCGTGACGTCAATTGCCGAGAAATGACTTTAAAACTGAGGTAAAGGACCTTAAACTGGTGGAAAATATTACGAGATCAGTTTATAATGGTTGATACATACGTTAAGTACAAATGACCGGGTGTTTACGAAGAAATCTCGTTTTATTTTAAAATTTAATTTAAATCAAATTTGATAATGTTATTATTAAGTTCTGCAACTATTTTAATTTGTTATTATTGTGACAGCTGTTTCGGCGTTCAAGGCCATTTTCAAACTGTTTTTAATTCAAATCGTGACGACTTATTTATATGATTTTATGATTCTAATCATCCTAATTAATTAATAAAGTAAGGAAAATTACGCATTCACCGCTTTTCAGTATGTTCACATTATCAAAACAATATAACACATTTAGTTAAATCAATTAAGAAAACATTATCAGTTAAATACAGGGAAACACATTATAAATGTAAAAACCTCACAGAATAGAGAATTTTAATTATTTTCTAACTAAATCGGTTTTACCGATAATAAATCATTGTTTTTAAAAACCCGTCCAAATTAGAATGGGGTGGGAGTGAATAAAATCACGTAAATAAGTCGTCACAGTGTGTATTAACCGCAGTTTGAAAATGGCCTTGAACGCCGAAACAGCTGTCACAATAATGAAAACTGAAAATCATTGCAGAACTTAATAATAACATTATTAAATATGATTTTCATAATTAAAAAAATAAATAAATGGAGTTCTACGAATTATACAGAAAAACATTTAATAAGAAACCTCGTGTTTGAAAATATATAACTAAATATGATAACTAATTAACTAACTAACCATCATGCCGTTTCTACGTAGGTGTAGGCAGAGAAGACGGACAGCCAAACAACTCGATCTTGGCATACACTTCTCGCTTCATTCACATTCATACAACGTCTCTTAGATTCTCTTCTGTTATTCCAAGCTGTTCAAATATGTTACCCGCTGAAATAAAAAAAATAAACTGTTTTAAAATAAAACATTTAATATACTAGTATATATTGAAAACTTGGCTAGCCGAAGGGGTAGCCAAGTTTTCAATATATACTAGTATATATTGAAAACTTGGCTAGCCGAAGGGGCAGGCAGAGAGGACGGACCGCTAAACAACTCGATCTTGGCACACACTTCTTGCTTCATTCACTTTCATACAACTTCTCATACATTCTCTTCTGTTATTCCGACTTCTGACATGGCCCGACTCAAGTATTTGATTCACTTGATCGTGCCATGTCTTCCTCGGGCGTTCCCGGCTTCTTCCTCCATTCACATTCGCGTCATATATTCTTCTTACACTCCTTTCTTCGTTCATTCGCTCTACATGCCTAAACCATCTTAGCGTCCCTTTCTTAATCTTACTCATCACGCTTATATCAGCCTTGCATTCTTTACAAATTTTAATATTATTCACACGATCATACATGGTTTTACCAATTTAATTCATTATAAATATTTAATAATAAAAAATAAAAATAATAAATCGGTTAGGTTTGTTAAAGTTCCCGGGATAGTTTTTTTTCGTACTTTAAAAGTGACGATTCATACGTATGTTAATTTATCATAGAACCACAAAATAACTTCAGACTTTCATTTCCTCATACATCAAGCAGTTCTGTGATTCTGTTTTTCTCATATGCTGTAATCTAATGCGATTTACATTTCTGGTTTCATAATTACGTAGGTACATTTCGTTGTACTTCAGAAAACTTATGAATAAAAGTTTTTTTGTTATTTTCTGGTTTTCACCCATTAAGGGCGCCTTGGCCATGTTTAATCAGTTAGAATTTAATAGTACAGATTGTTCTTCAAATTGCAAATAAAATTGAAGCAGATAAGTTACAGTGTAAATTTATGTAATAATAAATACAATATACCAATAATAAATTAAAAAAATACATTTTAAATAACAAAGATAAAGATAATATTTTGAATAAATCAGGAGTATATAAATTGATTTGTAATGATTGCAACTATTTTTACATCGGAAAGACTTGTAGAATTTCAGTATTAGGGTTAAGGAACACCTAAGATGTTTAAATAATAACAACTATTCTGAATTTGCAAATCATATTTTAGAAACCAATCATTCGTTTAATATAAATAAAGGTTTAAAAGTTTTACATACAAATACAACTGGTTTACAATTAGATAAATTTGAAATTTTAGAAATAAGAAAAAGTGTTAATAGCGAATTAAATTTAATAAATAATCAAATATTTTTTAAAAATAGCTATCTCTCAAATTTATTTTCATATTAATATTAATAATGATAATTTTTATTTATATTTCTAATTTAAATGTATTATTCAATGTTTTATAATTATTTTGTCATTAGCATTTTTAATCTGTTACTTACCTAATTTAATTCATTTTTGTTTATGCTCATATTTTGTATATTCTTAAATTATTGTTTTAAATTTATTATCATTTTTCTATACTTGAAATTATTTTTTAGTATTCATTTATTCCTGAAGATGATAGCATTGCTATCGAAACATGTAGAGAAATATTTATATATTTTAATTAAAGTGGTAAATACAAAGTATATTTTTAATTTATATAATTAATAATGATGCCACAAAGTTACCAAACATTTGAAGAAATTATAAATTTATGTGTTTTTAATCATTAATGACTTAAGTTCTTATTCCATTTTTATAAATACGTTTTGCTAATAAATAGTTAATTTGGGGGGAGTTGAGACTTAGAAGGCAGGGATTACTGGTAGGGAGATCAATTTTAAGTTTTACCAATTCATGCATAAAGTTTGAAAATTGGTCATTGATAGGACACTCAAAAAAATTACGGTCCAGAGTATCATCTGACCCACAATCACAGTAAGGCGAGCTGACTATGTGGAATCTGGCGAGATGACTAAGACAAGAAGTGTGACCTAGTCTCATTCGAGTTATGGAGGAAATAGATCGAAAGCAGGGCTTGACAGGAATAAACGGTTGTATTAATGAGTACTGATGACCTTTTGTTGGAGAAGCTATTTTCCATTCAGAGGACCAATCGAGTTTGTATTTACTTTTTAGCTTAGGGAAATAGTCTCTAATCGGAACAGGAATATCATTTAACGGACATTTAACAGTGGCTTCCTCAGCATATGTATAAAAATGAACACATTGTATAACAGTCTCTTTTTTATTGGAATGCAATCAAGTTCCTCTCTCATTTGATTAACTCTTGTATATTTGCTTTTCCTTAGTATACATCTCAAAGCTCTGTTTTTAATCATTTATAGATTGTTTGGATTTACTTCATTGATCAAATATAATATCGTAGAGCAATGGTCCTAATGTGGAGCAACTACGGTGTTATAAATTAGTTCTGTAGTGTTTCTATTTAGTTTTTTTTCGATACCCTGTTTTTAACGCATATTAAAAGACAGTACGGGTACCACACTATTTAAAGTTTTAAAACTGTATGTATATGTCTGTGACTCAATATGCTATCTTGAAAGTTCGTCGAAGTGAATATTTCAATATATTTGGGCGAATTGTTAGCCAAAAGGCTTCTTAGAAATTTGGACTGAACGCGATGCTGTGTTTTTATACTCGTATTCAAAGGTTATGCAATAAGCAACTTGCGATTTTTTTTAAATAAGCTGGTAAATACAATAGGAAGAATACACTGGGTCCATTTTTGTGGCAGGCCAAGAATGAATATTAAAAATGGTTTATTAAGTTATTCGCTTTATTTATCACATAGTATAATGATATAGTATATAAAATAATAATTAGAGTGAAAAAGAAGTAAACAGGTACAATGTAAGTATGTAATTACAGCGTAATGAATAACAGTTTAAACTGCAGATTAAACAAAAGAGTATAACTAGTAATTTAGTACATAATATAATAACAAAAGTATAAAACAAGTAAAAAGGTAGAAACTATGTAAGTAGCTAGTTACAGCGCAATGGGTGGGTAGTAAGTTTATAATTTTATGACGTTGTAAAACATGAACAGTTGTAATGCGTGTTTACAATACAGCAAACCTTTATTATGGCCTATTGGGTGCTTTATAGAAACACAACATAATAAATACAACGATAAAACGGGTGCAAATGAAAAAACTTAATAAATCTAATGAAAACATTCAAATAAACTGATTTTTAGCCTGGACACAGTGTTGTACCGGCAAACATCGATCGAACTGTACTAATTACCGAGTCTGTGAAATCTTTGAATAGGAGAGTTCTCGAAATAATTATTTGAAGACTTTGGATTATTTACTACTCTCTAAACCTTCCCGGCACCGATAAGAACAAACTGCGCTATTTTCAGCGAAACCGGTGCAGTGCTTTTCGAGAACATCGAGGACAAACAAACAAATAAACTTACACTGAGTTTTATATATAATAGTATTTAAATCGGTATTATGTAATTGGAGTCTAGTATCTCCATAACAAAACTTTTATGGTGTTTTCATATTTTTTATTATATTTTTCCATCTTGATCACAACATGCATGCACCTACATTGTCCTATTATTGCGCTACATCTGTATGATGATTGTTATTTATACTTGCAGTGGCTTAGTGGATACATGTTCCCATTGTATGTAATTAATAATACACAATAAAAAAAATTAAATCCATAAAAAAAAAAATTGCATTTCATAACCGTCAATAAACAATTCATTTCAATATTTAAGAGCATTACTTTCTTAAGGTGTTTTTTTATAAAATATTTAAATTAGCGGCATCTGTGGCGCGTATTGCGTTTCACAAAAGTTGTATGTTCCTTTATAATTTAACACGTGTAATTTTTCCTAGTGCTATTTTTGTTTACCGAGGTGTTATCTTGTTTTGAATAAATTCATCTTGAAAACATTTCTAAAAAATTTAACAATGCAAGTTTCCTACGGGAGTTTATACCAAGAAATTGAGGAATTTATTCCTTCTTGATAAATAATTATTTATTTATGGGTTAGGAGATACAAAGAATTCTGCGAAGAGTGCAACGTTCTGCGTGGTTTTTTTATGGTTTTTATGGTTACACCGCGCAATAAGTATACAGGTCAGCGCCCGGCTTCCATGGCATCACATACTTACAATCAAACTGAATACTCAGTTTTGTAAGAGAGATTTATCATTTAACGTAATATGACGTACATTTATTTATTTATATGAGTTTTTAATCCAGCAGGACTGGGTACTGGGTGGGTATTGCAAACCCAGTCTGCCATATCACATGAAATATATACAATATAAAAAGAGAAATTAATACAATAAAACAAATTTTAAAAAAATAAACATAATGAAAATAAAAAAGGTTAAATAATAATATAAAAACACATGAGAAGAAAATGTGAAAAAATAAAAATAAAAAAAATAATTACGAAAAGATAATTACATCAAAATAAAAGAAATAAAATTAAAAACTTAATAGATAATAGTAACGTAGAATAAATTAAATAAATTAAATTTAATAGATCGTCTTCAGGGTGGCAGTCGCATCATCTGCATCCATCGCTCATTGAGTGGAGAGCTGAGCCACGCGGATGCAGCCAAGACAATGGCGTTGGTTGACTCCCGTGTCCTGCCCCAGAAGCTGGCTAGTCGGTGGCGAAGTAAGGCGGGGAATGAGTAGATCCTCCCTTGAGTGAACATCGTCGTGGCACTGCAGAACCTTGGAAGTTGCAGAAGTTGCCTGAATGCGTTGTTGTAGCACACCCTCAGCTTGTCCCATTGCGCTGCTGAGTATTGCGACCACAGCTCAGATGTGGATAGGGCAGTGCAGTATGTCTTAAAAAGCAGTTTCCTGACATCATCGCTACAGTGGTAGAACCGCCTTGAGAGCATTCCGGCATATTGATGGCTCTTATTTGTCGTTCCATATCTTCAATATCGTTCATGTCTTCTGTAAGGATATGCCCCATTGCAAATCAAATGTGATTCCCGAGAGATCGAAATAACTATTTTCCTAAGGGACGATTTAGATATTTCGTAGTTAAATTGTTTTGGTTGCTTATTGGTGTAACACTCGTTGGAACATTTCTTGAAATGAAATCAAAATTAATAGGTGTGACTGCATTCGACGATAGAATTATTTCTCAATGACGGTTTGTGGTTTTTTTAAATGGGGGTACGAACGGAATTTTAATTTTTTTTTTAAAAACCCTCAAATAATTTTAAATTGCGTCTAAAATTATGAAAATTAATTTTTTTCGTAATTTAAAAAAAATAAAAAAAATAATTTTTGTACGTACTAGATATTTAAGAAACCCTTTAATTAAAAAAAAAACATCGTTCAGTTTGGATGGGTATTTTGACCTCAAATCCAAAATTAAGTTATGTATGAAACAGGCAGCGCACCGGTTCCTTTTAATTTCACCGTCATATAAGGGGGATTGTGTCGTTTTGGCTTTGTTGTATGAAGTATTTTTTTGAGATCGTGAGCCCATATGTGTCGAATCCATTCAGCGCAGCACCTATGGGAATATCGCGTTGCTCTTCGGCCGTAGTATTTGGTCACGTGAATTTTAAACGCGCAATTTTAACGGTGCGCCGTTTATTTTAATTTTATATTATGATGCAGATTAGTCTTATGAGCTCTTTATTCCGCCACTGGAATTCATATCGCTCTGTAGCTGTAAGCAATTTTCTAATATTTTTATCAATCTGCGAATAACGGAAACCTCGAGAATTTTATCCAACAAAATGCCGTTAATAAAAAAATAGCTAGAATAGTGAAGGACCAAGGTTCGACCCCTGTGGAACGCCGGTTTGTGATAAATCTGGGTACATTTCCAGTGCATTTTTATTGAAATATGTTTGTAATTCAAATAAAACTAAACTCATTGTTTTTTTTTACTACTGAAAAATAAAACGGTCAACAAGTTCAACGTTCAAATTCTTTCATGAAATTCATTTTCCTTGCGTCGATATTTTTTTGAACGTGAATTCCAAACAAGCGTCCCAATTTTTTTAAAGCCAGTGGGACTATTGCGTTCCCAATTGGGGTTTGATGCGAGGCTGAAAGGAGAAGGGAAGAGAAAGGGAAGAAACGAAAAGAGGAAGATTGTAAATTACTTGACTATTCACGTCTGATCACAAAAGCGACTTAAGCCAAGTTACGTTTCTGATTCTGAATGGTGGTCTTTCACTAGGGCAATACCGAGAGTAACTAGAGCATTTAAATGGATTTGAAACATGATTATAACGCTACTTGTTCACATATGGAACTACTACTTAATTTTTTTTTAGAAAAAACAATTTTAGCACGTAATGATTTTAAATATTAAGATGAATTGTTTGTTGGCAGGTGTACATGCGAAATATGAAATTAAGTAAATTAATATTGTAAAGGATAAACATCTGATTATAAACTATTTACTAAAGTTACTTTCGTACTTTTAATATGTTATTAAGTATTTTCTGCATCCTCTTCTGGCTGCATCCCTGAGTTTCGGCGTCGGCTCATAAATCTGAGTGATACGTAAGTCAATCTTATCAATATTACTCAATAATATTATCTTTTTTTATTACTTTATTTGCGCACGTTCCAGAGTGGAAGATACTCTCAGTATCGCCCTGGTGAAAGACCACCATTCAGAATTGAAACGTTGCTTGAAATGGCTTTTAGCCGTGTTTGGTGACCAGATCTGAATAGCCAGGTATTTCCCCACCTCCCCCTTCCCCTTCCCCTTCTCCTTCCCCTCCCCAATACCTTCAGCCTCACAACATTCCCCAATTGGGAATGGGAATGCCATAGTCTCACTGGCTCCAGACGGTTGGGAGCAGTTGGGACTCTTGTGCGGTATTCATGTAAAAAAAAAAAAACTCAATTTTAAACGTATTTTTATAATCATAGCACCAACCAGTACCTATCAAATACATATACTCGTGTCATGTCAATGCTAGCTTTTTCCCCTTCTAATTTTGTATAATGGAACTTAATATGAATTAAAACTTCAATTTGACGGTCCTAAATCGGGATTTGTTCCCAGTTGGGCAGTCAAACCTTCCTTAAATGTTGATGTTAAATAATATGCGTTTCAAAAAAAATAAAATTATTATTACTATTACGTTTAAGGTTCAAGTCCTTCAAAAAACTGTTCTGAATAGTTTCTTGAAGTACTTGAATTTTAAAAATACAATAAAAATTTAGTCCATTTCATATTCCGTGTGTATGTTACACTTTCCTACAAACAATTCATTTCAATATTTAAAAGCAGTTTTTTTTAATTATCGCCCCTGTGAGCGTGTATTATCCTTCAAAACACGAAATCATTACATAATAACATCAATCCTGGGACAGTGACCGACAGGAGTCCTCAGCGCTGATGGGTAGTGATTTTTACATAATAACATCAACCCTGGGACAGTGACCGACAGGAGTCCTCAGTGCTGATGGGTAGTGATTTTTACATAATAACATCAACCCTGGGACAGTGACCGACAGGAGTCCTCAGTGCTGATGGGTAGTGATTTTTACATAATAACATCAACCCTGGGACAGTGACCGACAGGAGTCCTCAGTGCTGATGGGTAGTGATTTTTACATAACAACATCAACCCTGGGACAGTGACCGACAGGAGTCCTCAGCGCTGATGGGTAGTGATTTTTACATAATAACATCAACCCTGGGACAGTGACCGACAGGAGTCCTCAGTGTTGATGGGCAGTGAATTTTTTTCTAGATCCGCGGTCTGCACACCGCGATTTTTCCAATTTTTCCGATTCATTGTCATCTTTTTTCTCAAAATCTCCATCTTTTCCTACTTACGGAAGCACGGGAAGCCGAGCCACAGACACCTCCTACCTGGAGTGTGCAGATTATCACCTGGGAAGCCATTTCAAGACGAGGGAGGTGTGGTTTTGCGCAGTTACTCGTGCATTTAACACTAGCTGACGTGTACCCTTCCTTTTTTGGAATAAAGTTAAGAAATTGTGAATTATTGCTTGTCGTTTGGGAGCCATAATTGATTTGACAGCCAAAGTAATGCTTTGTAACGAATATTACTATCTCTAAATTAAGAAACAATTTGAAAATTTTCTTTTGTTCAAAACACTTATTTTATTAGTAGTAAGTAGGTACCTTCTTGTATTTTGAATTTTGAAAATATTTTTTAAGTTCTGCAAGTATTTTTAGTTTTTAATATTGTGACAGCTGTTTGGACGTTTAAGGCCATTTTCAAACTGTGGTTAATCCGCATTGTGACGACTTATTTATATGCTTTTATTTACTCCCACCCCTTTCCAATTTGGACGGGTTTCTAAAAAAAAAAATATTTATTATCGGTAAAACCGATTTACTTAGAAAACAATGAAAATTCTGAATTCTGTGAGGTTTTCACATTAATAACGTGTTTCCCCGTATTTAACTGACAATGTTTTCTTAATTGATTTATTTAAATATGTTGTATTGTTTTGATAATGTGAACATACACTAAGAAGCGGTGAATATATAATTTTCTTTACTTTAAGTAAATAATTACGTCCCGCTTGACAACAACAGACCTAAACCCTTACATATAGAAAGAAAGGGCCTAAGATTAAATTTACTTGATCAATTAGAAATTAAGAAACGAACGAATGATCCTAATATAACATTAATTAATAAAGTTATAATAAATTATTGCAAATTCTTTTCCAGTGAACCTTTGGTCGCCCCCCATTCCAAACCCCAAATATTTATATATGTCCGTCATTATTTTTTTATGTATTAGATTTAATATAGTCCTGACAAAGGAAGGCTACTTCCGAAACCGGTGGATCATTATATTTTATTTTATTTTTATTTATTTATTCATTAACGCCCCAGAGGGCTTTTACATATTTTAACATTAAAATGATTATGTTTAAAAAAAATAACACGATGCATAGTTGGTATATAAGTGTAACATATTTATAATATATGTGAAGTTATAATAATGTATAAGTGCATGCCACAGAGAAGTTACAAAGGGAAAGGTTTTTAATTTGTAGATACTACTTTTTTTTAATAAAAATAGTAATAGCCTGATCTACATGATACATAATACACAAGAGCATAATATAATACTCTTATAATATGAGTGCATGACATTGTGAAACAAAATCATTGTGTTTTTATATTTCGGATGATGTAAAAATGTATGAAATTGCATAATACATAATATAGCATATGATACATAGAAAGAAAAAAAGAGGAACAAGTTTTTGAATTGTAGATGAGTACAAAGATAATATATATAAAAAATAATAATTAAACAATAGCTCTAAATTGAAGTGGTTGGGGAAGTGTGCAATATGGTTGTAAACGATGAATACTTGGAGTAGGTCGATGAGTTTGCCTATTTGGGAAGTATGTTTACGAGAGATGGAAAGACTGATAGGGATATTGAGAGAAGGGTGAAGGCAGGAAACTTCATTCGGTTGGCTCAATCAAAAAGTTTTCCAAAGAAACGAAGCTAGCAGTCTACAATGGAGTGCTGATACCAACCTTGATGTATTGCAGTGAGGCATGAAACTGACAGAGGAAGGACGAAAGTAGATTGAAATCTGTAGAAATGAGATCTCTGATGCGAATTTGTGGTAAAACTATGTATGATCGGTTAAAAAATATTGCGATTCGCAAAGGATGCAAGGCTGATGTATGTAGGGCGAATGATCAAAAAAAGGAGTGTATATGACGCGAATGTGAATGGAAGAAGAAGCCCGGGACGTCCGAGGAAGACATGGCACGATTAAGAGAAAAAAATCCTTGACTCTGTGCAGAAACGGGCGGTCCGTTTGATAGATTCGTCTGTCTTAACAAACGGACTGCAACCTTTGGAGCACAGACGTCAGGTTGAAATTTTGCCCTTGTTCTACCGGTATTTTAATGGAAGATTCTCTGAGGAACTAGCATAGTCGGGAAATAGGCAAAATCGCGCGGCCAACATTTGCACACGGTTAACATTTGTCACATGAGAACGGGTCACTTCTAAGACTCGTTCTCGTGTTCAACAGCTCGGCTGTATAATGATCTGCCGGCCTCTGTGTGTCTTCCCTCCTAGAACATTGGTCTCTTCAAGGCCCAAGTTCACTCCTTCCTATCTTCTAAAAGATCCTCCACACAGCATCCGATAAGATCGAGTTATTTGGCAATCCGTCCTCTCTGCCTACCGCTGCGGGGAAATTGCGTTATGGTTAGTTAGTTAGAAGTGGTTTAAAACAAGTTTCAATGTTTTTATTACATTTTATTTATTTTTATTTTACACACCCTTTAGAGGTTTTTACAGACTGAATGATAGAAATTAAATTATAATAGTGAAATATATTACAGCAGGTACATCGATAGTGTATTCCATATTCATTAAAATACAATAACAAAATCTTTAAACTGTTTCACAAACAAATTCAACGATAACACTGTCTATGTAAAATTCAACATAATTTGCAACAAAGGTGAACAGAAGCTGAATTAACATGTGTAGTTAACATACCTTAGAGATTTAAAAAATATGTATTTTTTAATATTTTTAATATATATATTATAATCAAATTTTAAGAAATCAATCCAGATATTATTTATTCAACTTTCTGCTAGTTAAGTTCGCCATTAATTTTTATTATTTTTCTTATTTTTTTATTTACATTTTACCAAGTGTTTTGTTAAGTATTATCTCTGTTTGCCTGTTTCCAAGCATTTTTCATACTAAATTTTCTATGGAAATGCCTGCACACTATAAAACAGTCTCCGCCCACTTTTAAGACAACAGAGTGACATCAAAGTAAAAATAACACAGATGAGTTAATATTGTATTTATTATAAATACATATGATTAGTTTAAAAAAATAACCCACATTCTAATATTTTATAATTCACAAACGCGTGTGTTAAAAATATGATGAAAATAAAGTGTTTACTTGACTTTTGATAATGCCGCGAAGCACAATGTTCGTTACGTACATTACGTTTCTCGATGAGTGAAAAAAAAAGACGAAACTTAGCTTATAATTACTAAAATAAGGTCCGTTCTCTGCAGCTCTATTTAAAACATACAATAAAAATGTTTTGAAATACATATTTGTGATCAATTTGATTTGAAACCGCGACCTTCGGATTCGTAGTCGAGAACCTTACCCCTCGACCATGGAGGCCGTCTTATTGGTAATCTCCGAGTTCTAATTTCCCTAAAGCCCTACAAAAATCATTCAGACTGATACCAAAAATTTCAAGGCCCTGGCTTGAGTTAACAAATCTCTACATTCTGAACAGTGGAGAATAGTACACATAATTAGTATAGTGTTTATTGAGGATGAGCAATTCATTGTTTCTGAGTCTACGGCAAGGAATGTTGAACTGAAAGAGTTGCATCAAAGATGGTGAGCCAATAATACAATATTGCGAAACTGTTACTTTTAAACGTTTTTAAAAATATTGTTTAAAATCTTTATGTATTTATAATTTTTGATAACTCGTTATTTATTTATTCATTGTATTATATACGCCTTATACGAGTTTTTACATACATAGTTAGTTATGGTAAACAGGTGCAAAACACATCACACAAGGTACATAGATAAAATAACGAACAGATACAGGAATAACGTAGTGTAAGTACCATTCCAAGTAATTAGCTACAGAGGCGAATATTCAAAACATACCTCTCATTCACTGATACTTATACTCTAGACACATATATTAATAATAGTTGAGGATGTATGCAATAATCCTCTGTTTGTATTTGTATTCCGAGCAGTTGAACATACCTACTGTCTGAAAATGTATTACCTTCTGCGTGAAGTCTAGGTACAAGAGAATTTTTGAATGACTCAATCCTGAAATTATTGTTACAATTGAATAAAATTTTAAATAGAGTAGTTCCAGTTGGAATATTAAATGTAATTAAGCCGACAATATCAGGGCTGTCTGTAAAACCGTTAACAATTTTAAAAATAAAAGTTAGGTCAGAAACAAGTCTTCTATCTGAGTAAAAACCTATGGAAAAGCTCAGATGGACGTGTAATCAAATGATTGTTGTTTTATTTAATGTTTAATACTGTTTACGCTAGCTATAAAACGGTAAGCAATTCAGTCAGCCAGTTGGTGGGTGAGTTAATCAGCTATCTAGAAAGATAGTTAGTCAACCGCTGTTTTGCTGCTGATGTTGACATGTTGCGCAGTTATGTTATTCACGGTATACTATCGTTGCTATACTGTTGATCTCAGCTATAAAACGGTAAACAAGTCAGTCAGCCAGTTGGTGGGTGAGTTAATCAGCTATCTATAAAGATAGTTAGTCAACCGCTGTTTTGCTGCTGATGTTGACATGTTGCGCAGTTATGTTATTCAGGGTATACTATCGTTGCTATACTGTTGATCTCAGCTAGAAAACGGTAAACAAGTCAGTCAGCCAGTTGGTGGGTGAGTTAATCAGCTAACTATAAAGATAGTTAGTCTACCGCTGTTTTGCTGCTGATGTTGACGTGTTTCGCAGTTATGTTATTCAGGGTATACTATCGTTGCTATACTGTTGATCTCAGCTAGAAAAACGGTAAACGTTCAGTCAAACAGTTGGTGGGTGAGTTAATCAGCTATCTATAAAGATAGTTAGCTCCAACCGCTGTTTTACAAGTTGATGTTGACATGTTGCGCAGTTATGTTATTCACGGTATACTATCATTGCTATACTGTTGATCTCAGCTAGAAAACGGTAAACAAGTCAGTCAGCCAGTTGGTGGGTGAGTTAATCAGCTATCTAGAAAGATAGTTAGTCAACCGCTGTTTTGCTGCTGATGTTGACATGTTGCGCAGTTATGTTATTCACGGTATACTATCATTGCTATACTGTTGATCTCAGCTAGAAAACGGTAAACAAGTCAGTCAGCCAGTTGGTGGGTGAGTTAATCAGCTAACTATAAAGATAGTTAGTCTACCGCTGTTTTGCTGCTGATGTTGACGTGTTTCGCAGTTATGTTATTCAGGGTATACTATCGTTGCTATACTGTTGATCTCAGCTAGAAAACGGTAAACAAGTCAGTCAGCCAGTTGGTGGGTGAGTTAATCAGCTAACTATAAAGATAGTTAGTCTACCGCTGTTTTGCTGCTGATGTTGACGTGTTTCGCAGTTATGTTATTCAGGGTATACTATCGTTGCTATACTGTTGATCTCAGCTAGAAAACGGTAAACAAGTCAGTCAGCCAGTTGGTGGGTGAGTTAATCAGCTATCTATAAAGATAGTTAGTCAACCGCTGTTTTGCTGCTGATGTTGACATGTTGCGCAGTTATGTTATTCAGGGTATACTATCGTTGCTATACTGTTGATCTCAGCTAGAAAACGGAAAACAGATCCATCTCATCCGTGTTACCGTTCCTTGTGGTAAACATATGGTAATTGCGCTGGATAACCATTCATTCAAATAATATCGAATGTTGCCCATTGTCATGCCGTCTGGACTAACACATCGCCGTATTTCAAATGAGCCAAGTTTTGCCAAAAACGACCAAACCAAATTTAAAAAAAAAAAAACACAATATAATTTCCTTGAGTGTGACATTTTATAATATGAATGATAATAATAATTGGATGACTTGTGTAGCGTCATTTTTTGTGAAAAATCACCTCAAGGACGCTGTGCAAATATTACTTCATATTCTATATCTAATTATGTACAAACAGATACAGAAAAAAACATACTTACCTGTCAGGTCGCTTCAGATAAACACATTTTTATTAGAATTTTTTATTATTTAATATTACGAGAGAAAAAATACAATTCAAAAAGTTCCGATAAACTGCTGTCTTGTAGTTAAAACTTAAAATTTACAGACAAGGTTACAAAATATGTAAAATAGAAACATAAAAAAAGAATATATAAAATTTAAAAAAAACATATGTAACAAGTTTAAAACAAAAATATTTATCAAGAATCTTACTCTAAAATATTTCTACAAGAATATATTAAAAAAATAAATAAAATAAAAACATTAACGAAAGCAATAAATCATAAATAAAATAATATTTCTTTATTTCTAATACAAATAGCTTCTTTCGTTTTAATAAAGTTTTTTTGTTTTTATTTGTTTGTATGCTCAGGAACCAATAATCCTTCATTCAAATTAAGACGAGTATTGTAAGTGTGATCTAGTCTATTTGTATTAAATATAGGGTTATTAATGTGCTGAAATATAATTTTGTACCGCAGAATTGATCTAACTGAAAGAATTTTTAGACTCTGATAAAAGTATGGAACATTATGCCCCTGTTCGTATTAACTTTTATATTGATTACATGTTTTAATTGCATAGTACTTAAAATGTCCTCGTCCGTGGGTGCTATATTTTAATGTTATATTAAGGGTGTAGTTTGTTGAAGATGTGGTTAAAACAATTGACAGGGATTGTAAAGGAATATGAAGAGTAGATTTGAAGTGATGAAGGATTACCAATTTGTTGTTTAATTGTCGTAACGTCTAAAAGATTGAAAATTTCAGCGGAATCTGTAAAGTATGGTACTTGAATAATAATTTTAATTAATAATAATAATAATCGGATGACTTGTATAGCGCCGTTTTTGAGAAAAATCACCTCAAGGGCGCTGTACAAATGTTACTTCATGTTCTTTATCTAAGTATGTACAAACAGATACAGAAAAACATACTTACCTGCAGCTGGCAGGTCGCTTCAGATGAACGCAGTTTTATTAGAAAATTTAAACTTAGAGATGATATGATTTTTCCAGTTGATATTTTATCCCCCTTTTCTATTGATGTTACATTTATTAGGAGATTGGTGGCACAAGAAGAGTTGGTATTTATTTGAAATGTTTATAAAATGACCTTAAAAAGCGCAAAAAGTTTATAGTAGATTGACGTATTTTAGGAAATTTTTTAGTCAAAATCGAAGCTTGCGGACGGTGTTCAGTGGGAATTTCAACCTATTCGCCACATGCATAAGGAGTGCGTGATTTCGTTCGAATTTTACGAAGTGGATCCCCTTAACTTATACAAATGTCAGGATGGATGTTTTTTTTTTTGAAGGAAGGCATAATATTGTAAACACCACTGTTTTAATATATATATTTGACGGCCTCCATGGTCGAGGGGTAAGGCTCTCGACTATGAATCCGAAGGTCGCTGGTTCAAATCCCGGCGTGCGCAACTAATTTTTATTTAATTAATTTGTTTTGTTACACAATTAATTCATTTAAAAACAATATACAGTATATTTACGCACGTTCCAGAGTGGAAGATACTCTCAGTATCGCCCTGGTGAAAGACCACCATTCAGAATTGAAACATTGCTTGAAATGGCTTTTAGACGTGTTTGGTGACCAGATCTGAATAGCCAGGTATTTCTCTTTTTCCCCACCTTCCTCTTCCCCTTCTCTTTCCCCTCCCAAATACCCTCAGCCTCACAACATTCCCCGATTGGGAATGCCATAGTCTCACTGGCTCCAGACGGTTGGGAGCTGTTAGGGACTCTTGTGTGGTATTCATATAAAAAAAAAAATTAAAAATGTTTCGAAAGCAAAGCTTTCCTCATCGGCACAAACGGAATACTAAAAAATAATAATGTCAAGACAATAATATGAATACATGTTGACATTATTAATTACTTTGTATTCTGTGTGTTCTGATGAGAAAAGCTTCGTTTTCCTAACAAGCTGATATTTATACTATTGAACTGCCGCGTGATATAAGAATGATCAAAGACTCCACAGAATTCAGAACTAAACTTACAACTCATCTTCTCAGACAATCGTATCCATAAATTGAAGAAATGCACCAGTAAATTACTTAGCCAGGCTATCCGGTTAGTGATTCGTAAAGTCGCTTGTAGAATAAGTTAATTTTTCACGCATTGGTGAGTAAGTGAGTAAAAAAAGTATTAATATCCATTAAAATTTCTTACGCTTTTTAAGGTAATTTTATAAATATTCTCCAGTTCTAAAAATGATAAATATTTCAAATAAATACCAACTCTTCTTGTGGCTCCAATCTTCTAATAAATGTAATATCAATAGAAAGGGGAGATAAAATAGCAACTGTAAAAATCATATCTTCTCTAAGCTTAAATTTTCTAATAAAACTGTGTTCATGTGAAGCGACCTGCCAGCTGCAGTAAGTATGTTTTTCTGTATCTGTTTGTGCATAATTAGATAGAGAATAGGAAGTAATATTGAGGTCCAATTATTAGTATTATTAAAAGAATATCCCCTTCACCAGTTTCCCTATGGCACATCTGTGCTGAACCAAGGATCGACTGGCAGAATAACGTCAGCATCCCGCTATGACCTTCACCACCTCTCATCCACCATACGAAGAGGACGTCCGTAAAAACGATAAGAAAATAAGTCAAACTTGTATCATTATACCCCATTTCAAACAGCGCGCTATTTAAAATCCATGTTAAAAATACAGACACCCGTCCGACGTCCGTATAGGAAATACTACCCGAGAGCGTTTCCGAAATGAATCCCATACGTGCGTTGTGAATATCAGCACTTATGGAACTTTCTCTCATATAACTTTATGTAAGTTTTGTCCCAACTGCTTCCAACCGTCTGGAGCCAGTGAGACTATGGCATCTCCAATTGGGGTATGTTGTGAGGCTGAAGATATTGAGGAGTGGAAAAAGATGGGGAAGAAGGAAGGTGGGGAAGTACCTGGCTATTCAGATTCGCTCACCAAACACGACTAAAGCCATGTCAAGCCACGATTCAATTCTGAATGCTGGTCTTTCACCAGGGCGATACTGACAGTATATATCACTCCGGAACACGAAGAATTGTGAAATAACACAATCTAATCAAATAAAATTTACTTGCCCACTCAACCGCGGAGACCGTTTTGGGTTCATGCAAAACATACTAGTGGCGCCAGAGCGGAACACCCCGTAAACCTTAGTAATCTACTAGCTGCCTAGGTGCGCAGCGACTATGGGGGAATTTTTTCTAATATTATCGTTTTTTAAGATGTTATTCAAATAAATTAATTATTAAAAAATAGTAAGAACTAACAGTTTCTTACGTAAATTGTGATTATGGTACAATTAGTTTTTTTGTAACCTATGTACAGGCGTTAAAATGAATCGCCGAATTGTATATTGTTGCCAGGTCGCTAATCGTCGGTGCAGTGATATGATTAAATTTCTTTATATCTACGGAAAAAACAACATGTAATACGGATTTTTTTCATATGTTTGCTGGAATTTTTTCCTTTTTTTTTAATCTCAATGAGAGGCCACGAGCCGCCACTGCCTACCTATAATGTTTTATACAAAACGATTATTTTTATTGCATATTATGTAATAATGCGGAATGCGTGACAATATTTTTATTATGGAATCCGTATTAATGGAATACATCTGTTTGAACGTAAAAACGTATACACCGATAAAATCGCGAGGTCTTTTCAAACTGGTTCGAACTAGTCTGGAACAACCGCCCGCAGTCCCCTTTTACCCCGAAGTAGTCCTAGAATTCCGGGAGAGTGGCAAAGTTAAAAAAAATACATGTATGTAAATATTTTTAAATTAATTAAAAAATGAACTCCGTATTCATCACTTTACATAGATATCTACATGTTTCGAAAGCGATGCTTTCTTCATCAGGAATATATAGAATACTTAAAATAATAATATCAAGTATAGACGGATGATAAAAATTACAACACAATAATGAAAGAATGGACAAATTATGAACATAAACAAAAATGATTATTTTGATAATTTTGTCTAACTACTTACCTACTTTAACCATTTTTTGTTTATGTTTATAATATGTATATTCTCACATTAATATTTTTAGTATTCTATATATTCCTGATGAAGAAAGCATCGCTTTCGAAACATGTAGATATATGTGTATATTAATAAAATGGTGAATACGAAGAATATTTTTAATTAATTTATTAATAATGATGCCACAAAGTGAATACAAAACTTTATAATTAAAAAAAAAAAAATTATTTATTTTATTTTCCCTTTATGCTGATTCTGCAAAGTTGTGAGGCGGATGAAGGAGGGGGTTGTAAGAAGGGATTTGTTAACGCAGGCCGTGAAGAGGCAAGGAAAGACAGATGCCGGCGGCTCGTTCCACATACAAGCCAACTTATATAAAAAAAACGAGACATGTAAATGACCATTTCTCATGTAGCCAATATCAACTGTGGAACGGGTGTTTTCTTCGTGGTACTGGAGGCCCACAGGATCACAGGATCATCTTTGAGAAAGCTTGTGAAGGTTAGTTTTTGAAGAGAGAAAGGAGCGGACATGCTATATGACGGAGGAAACACAGAGGGCTGAAAATCGATCCACAGCCGGGGTGTTGAACTCAAGAACGAGTCTTATGAACGATCTTTTCTTATGTGACAGATGTCAATCGTGTATCCGTGTTGGGCGCGCGGTTGACGTTTTTTCCGACTATGCATCAATGACGCTAGCTAGCCCTTCAGAGCATCTTCCATTAAAATACCTTTGGAAAGGACATCTGTATTCCAAAGACTACAGTCCGTTTGTTAAAATAGACGAGTCTATCAAACGGACCGCCCGTTTCTGCACAGAGTCAATGGTTATTTTTACTTAATTGTGCCGTGTCTTCCTCGGGCGTCCCCGGCTTCTTCTTCCATTAACATTCGTGTCATATACACTCATTTCTTTGTTCATTCGCTCTACTTACAGCCGCCTCGCATCCTTTGCGAATCGCAATACTTTTCAAACGATCATGCATAGTTTGACCACATAAAATTAGTTTTATTTTATTCATTCATCTATATACTCCTAAACTCAATCAATCACAAGCGTCATAGTACTGTGCCTGTCTCACTGGGAGAACCTGTGTTGAGAGCAGGCAAAGTTTTCAATTCACAATTTACAGTATACTGTTATGATAAAAAGTTAGAAGCATCAATTAAACATTTTTCCATACTTTTAGGGATGTTATTTAAAAAAAAAACCATTGTATTATGATCTGTCTTGGCTAGTGATCCAAATCTTGGCATCCAATTTATACCTATCGTAACTTGTGTTCGGTCTAACTGCCAGTGGAAGTGCATTGTTCAGCTCTGTTGCAAAGTACCTAAAAATTCTTTGGCCAAATGTTATTTTAGCTATAAGGATATACCGGTAGGACAAGGATACTATTCCTTCCACATGTCTGAGCTCTAAAAATTGTTGAAATGGAGGAATCTAGAAAGAAGTCAAGGGTTTTTTCAGGTAATTTGGGGGCTCCAGATCACCGGTAGAACAAAGATAGCATTCCTTCCTGATATCAGATCTCTAAAAATTAATAAAATGGAGGAATCTATCAAAAAGTCAAGGGTTTTTTCAGGTATTTTGGGGCTCCAGATCACCGGTAGAACAAGGATAGCATTCCTTCCTGATATCAGATCTCTAAAAATTAATAAAATGGAGGAATCTATCAAAAAGTCAAGGGTTTTTTCAGGTATTTTGGGGCTCCAGATCACCGGTAGAACAAGGATAGCATTCCTTCCTGATATCAGATCTCTAAAAATTATTAAAATGGAGGAATCTATCAAAAGGGTTTGTTCAGGTATTTTGGGGCTCCAGATCACCGGTAGAACAAGGATAGCATTCCTTCCTGATATCAGATCTCTAAAAATTATTAAAATGGAGGAATCTATCAAAAAGTCAAGGGTTTTTTCAGGTATTTTGGGGCTCCAGATCACCGGTAGAACAAGGATAGCATTCCTTCCTGATATCAGATCTCTAAAAATTATTAAAATGGAGGAATCTATCAAAAAGGCAAGGGTTTTTTCAGGTATTTTGGGGCTCCAGATCACCGGTAGAACAAGGATAGCATTCCTTCCTGATATCAGATCTCTAAAAATTAATAAAATGGAGGAATCTATCAAAAAGTCAAGGGTTTTTTCAGGTATTTTAGGATTTTCAGATCAAAGATGGCCACCGATTTGTAGAGGGTCAGCAGTTGTGTACTATCTTCAGTATCTGCGGGCTCTGTACAATACGCCTAGCTTCTGAGAGGCTAACTTTACTCTGCCTTCGATGTAGGCCCCAAAAAATATTATATACATTTTCTATTGACATATTATGACATTGTGAATTTTTATTGAATGAAACTTTTTGCCAGGTGGCAATTTCATTCAACTAACCTGAGATTCCAAAAATATAATACTTTTTTCGCTTGGTGTTATAACTGCATTGTACGTTTTTTTTAAAATCCGAATTCCACACAAGAATCCCAAATGTCCGGAATCAATAGATTTATGGCATCCTCAATTGAGTTATATATGTTGTGACGCTTTAAGGGAGTGGGGGTATAGAGATGGGAAAGAGGGGGGTTAGAAGTACCTGGAAATTCCAAACTAGTCAATAAAGAAAGAAAAAAAACCACCTCGGAGAATGTTTCGATTCTGATTGCGAAATGGATAATACCCCGGAGAAGTAGTACATTTACTGTATTAGTTTCCGGCGTTACCCGGGGCTACGAACAGGTTAGAGAAAATTAAAAAAAAACGGCGTTTTTCTGAAAAATACGCTAAAAATAACGCATTAAGGAGACGGGAAAGAGAAAGGCGGGGAAATACCTGGCTATTCAGATTTGGTCACCGACCACGGCTAAAGTCATTTCAAGCAACTTTTGACTGAATGGTGGGTTTTCACCGGGGTGATACTGAAAGTATCTACCACTCTGGAACGTTCCACAAATATACTGTATAGTATTATGAATGAATAAGTTCGGCACGCCGGGATTTGAACCCGTGACCTCCGGATTCGTAGCTTGGGGTCGTAGTCACTCAACCACGGTGGCCGTCAATAATTAATTACTCACCACGATGTTCCTCCGCATGGGTAGGCAGAGAGGATGGACCACCACGCAGCACACTACTCGTCACACTGACTTTTCTGTTAAAATTTGGCTTGACTTCCTCGGCCTTCCCCGACTTCTTTTGCCATTCGCTTTCGCATCGTATATTACTCTCCTCACATTATTTTCTATGTTCATCCACTCTACATGTCCAAACCATCCAAGCGTCCCTTTCTTAGTCTTATTAATTCACCATCGCAGGGGTTAAACATGTCATTGGAACTTGTTGGCCGCGCAGTTAAAGTTTACTCAAATGACTCACGCAGGCTTGTGCGTGTAGATAATATCAGTATTTCCCTGACGAAAAACCACCATTCAGAATTGAAGATCAGTGGTTTCAGCCGTGTTTTGTGACTAGATCTGAATAGCTAGATGCTCCCCAACCTTCATCTTATCCATCTCCCTTGAGCTTTACAACACACCACAATTCAGAATGCCATAGTACCACCGGCTCCGGACAGTCATATGTATATTAAAACTTAAAAACGTTTTTAAAATATGGGTCCGGAGCAGAAGATATTACCGCTCTGTAACTGAGGTCGTATATATTTCAACGATGTTGAATTGATTCGGTGAAAAAAAACGTGTTATAACTCGGGCAAAGCCGGGTAGCAACATCGAAAACCGTATAAATTTAAATAAATAACGCTGTAAAAAAAATACATTATTTTCGTGTGGACTGGTCGCATCCTGCAAATCTTCGCTGTAAATATTCTAAATTCAAATATTCCGCCGTTCTGCCGCTATAAAAGGGCGCGCGGTTCGTTTAGAAAATCAGTTACATTGGAACGGTGGAGCGAGTAAGAAGTCAAAACGAGACTTCCGAAGCCAATTCGATCAGCCGCGTAGTCGAACCAATAACTGGGTTAAAACGTAAACAGCGTTGTACCATCTCACAAAAACCTCGCAAAATTCACATATTCTAACCACCCTTCTCTAAAACGTGTTTAAATTGAATTTTTTTGGCTTTTTTAAAAATCGAAATTTTCTAAAAGTCCAATTTTTTTATCCAATTTTAGAAAAAGACATCGACCAGAATTCGCTATAATTCTCAACGTGCTTAAAATTCGCTTCAAATTACGCCGACACATCTAAATTTGCTGGTTTTATTGAAATCGGCTTCTTTTGAAAGTCCAGTTTTTTGGTCAAGTCATCTAATCAGTCAAGATGATTTCTGTAATACTGAGCTTGATTTTGACCGTCGGAGTCTTTGTGTATTTCAAATTGAAGAAGCAGAACAAAATGCCGGGACCCTTGGCTCTACCCATAATCGGAGCGTCCTATACAATGAGGACGGACGGTACCAGCCCATTTGAGAGATTTTCAGAGATGGCTGACAAGTATGGAGACGTATATGGCCTGACTCTTGGATCCAAAAAATGTGTCGTTGTGAGCAGTGTGCACCAAATTCGAAGTGTCCTGATGAAGAACGGGAAATTCTTCGGAGGACGTCCGGACTTCATCAGATACAGCAAGCTTTTCGGAGAAGACAGGCAAAACTGTAAGTAATTTTGAGCAACTTTGTAAAATTTTCAATTTTATGCCATTCTTGGTCACGCATGGCTATAGAGAAGCGAAATTATTTTGTCTGATACAGGTACTACGATTCTTACTTTTGCAGGTACCTTATATTTCATTTGCTTCTATTTACATAAGAGTTTAATTCTCTTTATTTTTTTCTGGTTGACATTTCGATAGGTAGATTAGGGTAATTTTTTTATGGCTTGATAAATATAATGTTTTTTTTTTCATTTTAGTTGTTTTAAAAACGGGTGGTATACATTTGTTTCCATTTCTCATAAGCTTGTAATATTTGTAATTTTCTCTAAGATTTTTTTTCCTTTTATAATAGAATCTTGTTTCTAGATAACTTCAACGTTTGGTTCTGGAAATATGATGGAATTTTTTTAAAGTGTTAATTTTTGAAACTTTTACTGAATTTGGATAAGATCCTCCCCAAACAATAATGCCAATGTATCCATGTATCTATCGGTTTTGACGTCACTCGGTGCAAAATCTTCCTATGTAATGTCTTCCATCAATTTTATTCGAAGTTACAAGTTGGACAAATATGAATTTGTCGCTCCTCGTGTTGTCATCAAAATGTTTGAGAAGTCTCCATTTTTTAAATCAGTGATTCTTTCTGTTCGTGGTGTTTTATGGTTGCGGTGTCTTCCGTTTCAAAGTTTTCCACTATCTTCTCCTAACCATAGTTAAGTGATCCTAAAGTTTTTGTCTTTCGGCTTATTGTGACCAACATATTAGAGTTTTCTTCTGTTCATTCCTTGTGAATGATCCTATTTCAAATTATTTATTTACGCAGAAATTGGGATATATGCAATTTAACATTTTATTTATCAATACAAATCCCCACGTTTTATTTAGTAATGCGGGAATTTTAACATAAATTCAAATAGAACATTAACAAAGAAATTAAAATTACAAAATATGTCAGTGTTTTAATGGAGATTTATTTCAGTGATAAATTTAATGATCAACCTTAAATGCAAAAAATATTTTTTAACAATACAATAGCTAGTATCTAATTATCAAAATAAGAAATTGGTCAGTTCGAATCCGAGGTGGATCATTTATTAAATTAAAGCAGTTCTGCTTGCCGAAATGAATTTAAGTAAGATATTCTTATGTTTTGTAATTGAGGTGTTTTATATGTCGACCATATCTTCATGATTATTACCGAAATTCTGTATACGGCCAACGGGACTATACAATTCCGATACGATATTGGGGTTATCACAATACTAAGATCTTTTTTTTCCATTCGTAGAAGACCGCATTGACAGCCTCCATGGTCGAGGGTTAAAGCTCTCGACTACGAATCCGAAGGTCGCGGGTTCAAATCCCGGCGTGCGCTAGTAAATTTTGTAAGATTTGTGCTGTTCCACAATTAATTCATTTAAAAATAATATATAGTATATTTGCGCACGTTCCAGAGTGGAAGATACTCTCAGTATCGCCCTGGAGAAAGAAAACCATTCAGAATTGAAACTTTGCTTGAAATGGCTTTTAGCCGTGTTTGGTGACCAGATCTGAATAGCCAGGTATTTCCCCAACTTCCTCTTCCCCTTCTCATTCCCCCCCCCCCAATACCTTCAGCCACACAAAATTCCCCAATTGAGGATGCCATAGTCTCACCGGCTCCAGACGGTGGGGAGCAGTTAGGACTCTTGTAGGGTATTCAGATATAAAAAAAATTACAAAACTTTCTATCTTCCGTATCAATAGCTTTTTTTTTACTTTTAGTGCGCCGAAATTTCCAATCAGACACGCAAAAATCGCCTTTGTTGATTAGCAAATGTTAAAGAACCATTTCTCTACATAAAAGCAATTATTCTTGGGAAACTACGTATGACAGATATACACAATTTTTATAAATATGTAAAAACATTATCTGATACAATTTACAAAAACGTAATTTTGCGAAAAACAATTAATTTTTTTACGAAGGATTTGCCTAAATCACTATTATCTATTAATTGATTTTTGATTAACGTAACTAAAACAAAAACAAAAAAAGTGTTTCTCTTCATTTCTATACCTAATTCACATTTATATAGCAAATCTAAAATATTAAAAAAAAAAAAACTCATCAATACACAACAATGCTTGTACCACATTTAACACGCCCACGTGAACACCTCAACACAGGTTCTCCTGGTGAGGTGGTCACGACACATATAAAACACTCCATTGACAGTATCACCTGTTCAAACCTACCTCACACTCCACATTATAAAACACCATAGAAAGCACCCTTATTATACTCTTACACCCTTAAAAAAACATATTATGAAAAATGGTACTGTATAATATATAAATATAAATAAATAAGAGACTCAAGCGGGCCGCGCGCAAAATTTACCTCGACACACTCAGCATTCCAAATATTATACCATCTTTTGGGATGGCATTTTTTTAACAGAATAATTAGAACTAGTAAATATTTCTAATAAATTATCAAGAATTAATTTTTCTAACCAACTAAATAATTCCGTCTTGGCACACATTCCTTGCTTCATTGACATTCCCACAGAATATTGTGCCGTGTTTTCTTCATTCAAGATGGTGAAAATGTTTTTTTTTCTTGTACTTCCGCTTTGATTGTATTTTTTATTAATTTATTGACGCCTAGAAGACTTTTACATGTTGATACATGTATCACATAGAAGTATAATAATATAGTACATAAAATATTAATTAGAGTATGAAAGAAGTAAACAGGCACAATACAAGTATGCAGTCACAGCGTAATGAAAAACAGTTTTACCTTATAACTGCAGGTTGTGCAAAAGATTATAACAAGTGGTCTAGTACATAATACAATAACATAAATATAAAATAAATAAGAAGTTAGATACCATGTAAGTAGCTATTTACAACGTAATTGGTGCGTAATAGGTTTATTATTTTATATACGTTGTAAAACACGAACAGCTGTAATATGTGTTTATAATACAGCAAACCTTCATTAAGCCCATGCGGATGTTTTAAGGTATAAATATTGCGATAAAAAAGTGTACATGGAAAAAAGTTAATAAATCTACTAAAAACATTATAATAAACTGAGCCTGCACATTCATTACCAAGTCTGTGCAATATTTGAATGGGAGAGTTGTCGAAATAATTATCTGAAGACGATGGCATATTATACAGTGCCGTCTGCCTCAATTTTACAGCCTCCTGTCTCGATGTCAAGAATTTAACCTCTACCCTGTGGAGGTTATGACATTGATCAACGTTCGCAAATTCTATTTATATCACAAATAAATCAATTTCAAGGAATCGAATTACCGACCACTCTTGACTGCAAATCCGTAAGACGCGAGTTCAAATCCCGGCTTATTCAAGTGAATTTTATTTAATTACTTTGTCTTATTCCACAATTATTACTGAATCTAATAAACCTCATTGTAATATTTTATCATTGAAGAAGACAATATTAAAAAAAAACCTTAAATGAAACACGGAATCAGGAGCTTTGTTTTACCGAGACAACCGTTGTAATAACTGATCTAATGATACCAGTTTACTTTGCGACATCTTCATCAATATCATACCTCAAATTTAAGATTTGTCAATATCATATTATTGTTTGCTATCTTTATTATGTATTTACGAGGCTTGGGTGGGACCCAGAAACGATACCATGTCAGACACTGACCGGTCATACCACAATTGTGGATGCCATAGTCTCACTGGCTCGCCGGCCAGCCGCCTGATGTCGAGGAAACCTTTTTGGACTGAAGACGAAAGACTACTTCTATCGCGATACTACCATGAAGAGTCGTGGCGAACACAATGGCAGACCTCAGACGTGAAAAACAAGCACCATGTTGTAGACTCTACTATTAAATTGCCAGGTTTCTCTCTCTCGGAAGACATTAACCACATTAAACCGCATCCGGTGCAGTCACAGCCCTTGTGCGTATATGATGCATGAATGGCGCCTAAAGGATTCTGAACTTTGTGAATGTGGACATATTCAAACAGGAAGAATGTCCCCTTCAACAGTATACCTATGGCACCTCTGTGCTGAACCAAGTGATTCCCGATGCTGTTGGCTGACTGAATAACCTCAGCATCCCACTATGATCATCATAAGAAGAAGAACTGTTTTCAGACGGTTGGAAACTTGATAAAAAAATGCAAAACGAAAAATAACAGCAGAAAAACCAAATCAAAATGCGAAGTACCTAAACTGTCCAGTATTTCGCTTGTACCGCTAGTTTTGCAAACGGCACGCGTAATCAGTAATGAAATTCTAGAAAATAAAATCAACACAACAAAGTTATTTTTAAAATTCAGCGCGTGTAAAAAAATGCAGATTTACAATTTAAAATATATTTTTAAAATATTGATGACTCTGTTATCACTCAAAATAATGTCCAAATCAAAATAAATTAACATTAAAGATTTGGCACAATTCTATAAAACTGGTTGCCATCAGAATTAAACAAATTCCTTACTGCGATAAAATAAAGCTTTAACTATAAAATTGATGACTTGTAATTTTGTGAATATTATACGTATTTTACAAGTAAGTAGCTGAAGTACCAGGCGTTGTCCGGGGCCTGTACGTTTTGGCGTAAAAATGTATGAAGTATTATTCCTACCCCTACCCAGTAATTTTCCTCTTATTTGGAACGTCACCTTGACAAAATTTCATTAAGAAATACAAACAATCTGTTTTAAGGGGTAGGAAATGGGGATGGAGGGTGATTTTCAAAAGACTTCCACTTTTACACTTCTTGCTTCATTCACATTCATACATCGACTCGTGCGTTCTCTTCTGTTATTCTGACTTCTAACAAGGCTCGACCCAAGTATTTGATTCACTTGATCGTGCTATGTCTTCCTCATTCGCATTCGCGTCATACATTCTCCTTACACTCCTTTCTTTGTTCATTCGCTCTACATCGAATAACAAGGTTCCATCTGACCCGGCAATGCCATGCGATATTGTGCTCTATAGATACCAACTTTAAGGCTCATTAATGCATAACATTGGAGTGTCAGATGGAACCTTGTTATTCCAAGGGGTCGACATGTTAGACGTTTAAAAAATATTGATCAACATTACATCATTGTATAAAAATTTCTTGTATTTATAATTTTCGGTAACTCATTTTGTTATGAAAATCCATGAGCCAACAAACAAATAATCGAATAAAGCCTTCATCTGCCAGTTGCATGAATTACAGTTATATAACAGGGTTGGTAACAGAATTCCGCAAGGGGCTTCTGAAGATAGTGAATGCTACATTTAGCAATAAGTAATAAAAAAGAGTGCGGGTTTTGACTACTCTTCAATTTTTTTTTCTAAAATTGAAGCTTTCTTAGATTGTCCTTTTTATAATATTCCATTTCCCAGCAATTTGAATAGTTCCGTCTGTTTTGTTATAGCATATATATATAAATACCTTACAAACGGAATCAGATTTTTCACTGGTACACCTTTTAGAATTACTACTGCTACAGCCACTAGAATAAATTTAACAGTTAAAAAGTTATTCGCATACTTAAAGTATTTGACATGAAAAAAATCAACGAAGTACCAAAATCAGTTCCTTGTGGTACACCGTTTCATCGATGTTTAGAATTCATGAAACACCGACAGGCGTTAGGCGCCTTACATAAATTGCCTGCTAAACATTGTCATCAGCATCAGTAAGGTGGAATTTTAAATTCAGTAATACAACTGGTCCCAATTTAGATCCTTGCAATATATTATTAACCCGTTGTGTGCCGAAGATGCGTATTGGCACTCATCGTCAGCATTATCTTTTCGGTATCACGACAATACCGAACATCGATAAAACAGTACGCATAAGAAAAATTATGAAAAAGTTACTGAAAAAAAACCTAGCACAAACTTACCTTATCTAACCTAATCTAACATTACCTATTACTTTCCGTTTTATCACTGTTATATTTTATATATCAAAGTCGGAGATACTTTCAGTATCGCCCTGGTGAAAGTCTTCAGAATCAAAACGTTGCTTGACATGGCATTGCCATGTTTGGTGACCAGATCTGAATAGTCAGATCTTCCTCACCTTCCTCTAACCCATCTTTTTCTCCTCCTCAATACCTTTAGCCTCACAACATACCCCAATCGGGAATGCCATAGTCTCACTGGCTCCAGAGGGTTGGCAGCAGCTGGTACACTTGTGTGGTATCACATTTTTTTTTGTATAGATGACTAGATCGGAATAGCCAGGTACTTCTCCTCCTTCCTCTTTCCCATCTCCTTACAACATACCATAATTGATGATATCATAGCCATCATCTCTTACTCTAGACGTTTAGGAGCAATTGAGACCCTTGTGCGGTGATCACATAAAAAAATAAAATACACTAAAAAATGCACAGAGTAACACTCATTTTAGAATAAAAAATAATTAAGGTTCATATTTGAGGTAATATTTGACTAATCTAATAAATTATTTGTTACATGAGAACGGGTCGCTTCAATAGCTCGTTCTTGTGTTCAACAGCTCGGCTGTGGAATGATCCGCTGGCCTCTGAGTTTCCCTCCTCCTCCAACATGGGTCTCTTCAAGATCCAGGTTCACTCCTTCCTTATCCTCTGAAAGACCCTCTATACAGCATCCCCAAAGATGATATAGGCCTTGAGGTGTGGGGAAACTGTAAAAAAATAAGTTATTTTACCTATTGTACGTTTCCATGTTGACATTTGCAATCATTTAAACGAACGAAACGCCCTCTATTTCTGTCTACTTTATTTTAACGGACTGGACGTCCGACACGCGAAAAGTTAAATGTTAAATCGATGTTTTCGGATCTATCTTATGTTAAAACTGACCGTTCTGAATAATTATGGAAAAGGTATAAATTGTAATTTCAAATTGTGATCGGATTCAAAACAAATTCGATATTTTACTGTTCCGCTTCTATTAGAATAATGTTCACCTATTCAGAAGTTGTTTCTGGACTCTATTCATTCAATGTCAGAATATTTAATGGCCTGCACAAGAACTGGGACATGCTTGGAAAAGTTTCACGAAAAAAGCAGCGTTCGGACTAAACTTTCACTGGTATTGCTAAATTGTCGCATATTTATGGAAATGATCAGATGCTTTTGTGTGACACGCATTTGTGACATGTTTTATGTTACATGTTCTGGACTTTTACAAGAAACAAGCATAGAAATATAAAAATGGAAAAAAACATCAGCGTTCGAAATTTGGGCAACTAAAATGAGGCCAATTGGCAGCATAGAGATAACACGGACTTCAAGCGCTCGACGGATGAGGATCTCCAAAGATAACTGCAAACTACCTACATGACTGGAGATGTCGTTCTGGAAAAGATAGAAAAGCAATAGTGTAACATTTCGCCTGCTTTACCATATACAATATTCGTGTGAATTGGCTTTTTTAATATAAAAAAAATACAAGGAAAACTTAAATTTGGATGCCGTTAAGACAAATGATCTGGGACATGGCGCCGCGGTGAGCCGTGCTGCTACTCTGTTCATTGAATTCGTTCGGGGTCGGAATGATTCGGTCGACATCGACAACCGCTTCACTTCCTTCGTACTTCCCGCACTGGAAAAATATTTTACAAGGAGCGTGCAAGAAACGTAGACTCTATTTAAATAATACCGCAATTGATTCAATGGGTTTTTAATATGATTGTTTAATATTTATAGCATTATTTTCAACAATTTTCGATATTAACATCAGTTAGAAATAACAACACGTCAGTTTTTTATATACATATTTTAATTTATATATTAATATAATACAGAGAAATAAATAAATAAAAGGAATATTTAACAATATGCATAAAATGCATTACAAAAAATTACCAAAATTATCAGTCAAAAAACGTACTAATTAACCAACTTACTATCCATCACGCCGTTTCTCCGCAGGGTTCGGCAGAGAGGACGGAACGCCAAACAACTCGGTCTCGGCACACACTCCTTGCTACGTTTACATTGATACACACTCTTCTGTTATTCTGCCTCTTAACATGGCCTGACTTTCTCGGACGTCCCCGGCTTCTTTTTCCATTCACATTCGCGCCATAGAGTCTCCTTACACTCCTTTCTTCGTTTATTCGCTCCAAATTTCCAAACACCTAAGCGTCTCTTTCTTAGTGTTACTCATTACGTTTACTTCAGCCTTGCATTCTTTGCGAATGTCAACATTTTCACAAGATCATACATAGTTTTAACGCACATTTCCTCTGCCAGTTTCATGCCTCACTGTCATACATCAGGGTTGGTATCAGCACTCCATTGTGGACTGCTAGCTTCGCTTCTTTGGACGATTGTTTGTTATGGCCAACCGCGTTCAGTCCCCCATTAATGGCGTTTCCTGCATTTACCTTTCTTGCAATATCCGTATCAGCCTTTCCATCTCTCGTAAACACTTGATAACTTAAGTATTAATTTGCTTGCGGGTTGTGCGATTCGATCTGGACTTAGCTACCGAAACGGAATAAATGCTATAACACGAATTGCTCCGTAGCAAAACATTAATTTTGTTTACATTTCAGCACACGGTATTTTTCTAATTAATATTTTATAAAAGATATACAATATTTTTGGGGTTTTTGAACGCATACAAAGAAGCTATAGGGAAAGTAAATGTATATAGTATTGTATTTATGCCTGTCAATAAACACATCTTCTGCCAGTAGCTATTTGTATGTACATTTGGATGTTATTTTGTTTTTATTTTCTATTTTCCGAATTTGAGACGCTTTAATAATAAGTTTGCCAAAATTTGAGCCATTTCAATAATACTTTCATTGGATTTGAGACATTTTATTATTATTTTGTTGAATTTGAGTCACTTTACCAGTACGTTGTTAAATTTGAGCAACTTTATTAATGTTTTTGATGAAATTGAGCCACTTAACTAATATGTTTATTTCTAATTATCCACAGCTTTGGCCCTTTGCGACTGGTGCAGCCTCCAGACCAGAAGGAGGAACATCGCCAGGAGATTCTGCGACCCCAAACCTTACTCAGACGTCAACAAGGTCATCTCCAACGTGGGCACCCTTGAAATGAAAGAATTCGTTCAGACCATCAGAGTCAAATCACTAGAAGCAGCGAGGAAAGGAGAAGATCTGAACGTGAAGCCAATCATCATGCAAACTTGTTTAAACATGTTCTCACAGTTCATGTGTTCCACCCGCTTCGATTCCAATGATAAAGAATTCCTTAAAATCTCAGCAGTCTTCGACCAAATTTTCTACGACATCAACCAAGGATATGCTGTGGACTTCTTCCCGTGGTTGCTCCCCTTCTACAGTTCTCACATGAAGAGGCTAGCGGACTGGGCTCAGATCGTAAGAGATTTCATCTTGGCGAGAATCATCAACGGCAGAGAAACAAATCTAGACGACGACGATACAGAAAAAGACTTTACGGATGCCCTGCTGAAGGTTTTGAAGAAAGAAGACACCGCTTTTACGAGAGACGCTATCTTATTCACACTGGAAGACTTCTTGGGAGGAAGCGCTGCCGTTGGAAATACCATCATGATCTCTTTGGGACTTCTCTGTCAAAATCCAGAGGTTGCAGTCAAAATCAGGGAAGAAATTGACCAACTAACAGGGGGAGAAAGACCCGTCACCGTAATGGATTCCGAGTTTCTCCCATACACCATGGCGACCATCAAAGAAATTTTAAGGTATCAATCTTCACCGATTGTACCTCACGTCGCCATGGAAGATGCCGAAATAGACGGATACAGCGTGGAAAAGGGAACGTTAGTCATCATGAACAACTATAAAAACAATATGGACGAGAAATACTGGGTGGAACCGAAGAAATTCAACCCAGAAAGATTCTTAAATAGAACTTTTGTGGATGTTAAGAACGTCAGAAGGGGATCAGACCACGATTCGGGAGTAGAATCAGAAAACGAAGAAAACATCAAAAGAACAACACCAGAAATTACGGAACAAGAAACAAAGACAACGAGAAAGGAAATAGTGACACACAAAGAGAATCTGACACACTTCCTGCCGTTCGGCATTGGCAAGAGAACATGCTTAGGCCAAGGCATCCTCAGAAAATACACCATGGTAGCTTTGGCAACGATAGTCCAGAATTTTGATATCACCACCAAACATCCAGAACTGATCAAATTTGCCACTGCCTCCATCGCCCTGCCCGTTGAAACTTTTGGACTGACCTTTACACCGAGAAAATGCTGATCACCTGCTTACCCTTATTATTACTATCCTTGAAATATTATCAAAGCTAGATAAATTCACCTACCGTTTCGAAGCCGTTGAAAAAACTGAATAAATAGAATACTTCAATTACCGTAGTTAGTTGCGTGGGTTCCTATGACGTCAGAACTCTTAGCATTAAAATCACTAAAGCGATAAATCGACATAAGTCTTGTGTAGTGGACGTGTTGTTGTGCGCAACATCTCTTTACTTTAGTTGAAAATGTTGAAAATCTTTCTTTACTATAGAGAGAGTCTGTGAGAGTTTGCGTTATTGGTTTTCTTTAAAATCGGATATCTGATGTCGAGTTAACTCTAACTCTACTTATTATTATGGCTGCGCCAATTTGATTTTCGTACAATCTTTATATTCAAAGTGAGAGTATTACATTTATTGCGTGACGGTAATCGAATAACAAATTGAAAGAAATTAGACGCGCACGCTCTTTTATCACATCTTACTGCAAGCATGCTCTCTCGCTTGCACTCATTTCATACACATGACTTTTCTATCCAGTTGAAAAAATTTTGGTTTTCATATTTATTTGTAAATTTTAATCCAGTTTGCATTCTTTGCAGTTTTTGCAGTTTGATTCTTTGTTGCTAGTGAAGTGGGTTCTCCTATGATGTCAGAACTCACCCTATATATTCTTTGGATTTTCATTTATTTAAATGCCTTTTTTTAATTCCACGATAATCAAAACAATATATAAAATAACTTTACTCAGATATTTTTTTAAATACGTTGCGACTTTTACGAAATGGTAGGTGAGAGACATATAATTATATAGTTTGTTTTCATAATATCCACGGCTCATTTGAACGATTGTAATCGATGCTGTAAATTATCACTACAAACATTTTACTTTATTGTCATAAAATTTGTGTAAAAACAGATTTCAGTACAAACAGCTTTTTCATAGTAGTACATAAAAAAAAGTTCGAACTCAAATTGGCAAAATGCGGAAAGTAGTAATTTTTACATCTGTTGAAATTATAACGATACGCAGGCGGTTAATTTATTATTTGAATGAATTATATCTGCCCTGCTGAAACCGGTGTGCATGCTGTTGGAAATTATTAATCATTAGTGATATACGCAAAATAGCATACCTCTTGATATTTTTCCAATACGAAATAACTAATTTTCAGTAAATATATATTTAAAGACAGATTTCCGGAAATTTTGAATTTCAAATAAATTTCCGGAAATCCGTATTTGGATGGCAAGACTCGTCAAGATTATGAATTACACTGTACTGTCTGAGACCCAGAAGTCAAAAGGTCTTAAATTTAACGAAATCGATTCTGTATTGTCGACCCAAGCAACGCGTAATTGTATTAACTTTTGAAACGTCACTGAGAAACAGCCTTTTGTAAATTAGCGAGAAAAGGACAACAAATCTTTACGTTGATAGAATTTGAATACTCGAAATATTTATCAGTGTGTTTTCATATAATTATTTTTTAAATATTTTTTTTTCTTCGTTTTCGTAAAGAATATTAACATGTTTAAAACGTGCTGAATGGAAGCAATGCATAATATTACGTTTGAGTGCTGTTATCCCCTTCAGACCCGAAGAAATACTAGCGGTAATAAAACACATTTAATTCATGAAATAATTATTTAAAAAAATTTAACAATTTCTATAAAATTTTTGTTTTTTACTTCAATATTACACTCTTCGCAGGTTTCTAACTTAAAAATAACATAAATAATATATATCTGCAAATTCTATATGGGTAATTAGGTAAATGTATAAGGTTTCAAAAGACAATAATCCTGTAACTGTAATCTTTTAAAGCCACTAATGAAAACGTTAAATATTGCTTTTACTCGTTTTTCAAACTGTACAGACATTTTGGGATGTATTTCATAAGCTTTAAAGAACATATATATAATTTATAGGGCCATTTTTTATGCTGATCCTTCGGAAGTTATTGTTACTTTCATTTGAAACAAAATCTTGTCCATAAGGGCGTGTTTTACGTAAAATCACTGATTACAACAAAAAAAAAACATCATTTCAACAATTCAAAATAATTTAATTAAAATTTAAAAAATAAAATCACGCCTTTAAAACTCACTTTCGAAAAATTCAACATGGAAATCAATTTTCAGAATGTAAAGATTGGTTTCCGCCTGAACGAGTAGCTTGAATCAAATTTATAATATGGAACGCAAGTCATTTGTGTCGGCAATTAAAAAAGGAAAACCGCTAATTTTTGTTCGGTCTAGAGGGGGAGGATAACAAAAAAGATCTACTTGTATTTAGAAATGTATGTAGGAAACGAAAGGCTTGTACAATTCTGTTAGCAAGGAGCAATACGAATTTTCTTTCGATAATTTATTTTACATAGTGATAGAAAAAGGTTTTAAATTATTAAATTAGTTAAGTATTTATCACCGCATTAATTTAATTTAAGTTTCAAATAGTTAACGTTATTTTTTACGCATTTTAATTTTTTTTTATTTATTAACCATTTAAAAATAAAATAAATATTTTTTAATCATGTTATTCTGAGTTTTAATTTTTCTGAAACAATTTTTATTATTTTTTTGTGAGCACCGAACAAGAGTCCCACTTGCTCCAAAATTTTGGCGGCCTCCGTGGTTGAGTGGTTACGATCCTTGCCTACGAATGCGGAGGTCGCGGGCTCAAATCCCGGCGTGCGCAATTAAATTTTATTTGATTAAATTGTGTTATTTCACAATTTATTCATTTAAAATAATATGTAGTATTTTTGCGCACGATTCAGAGTGTTAGATACTGTCAGTATCGCCCTGGTGAAAGATCACCATCCACAATTGAAACATTGCTTCAAATGGCTTTAGCCATGTTTGGTGACAAGACCTTTTTTATATGTATACCGCACAAGAGTCCCAACTGCTTCCAACCGTCTGGTGCCAGCGGTACTATGGCATCCCCAATTGGCGAATTTTGTGAGGCTGAAGGTATTGGGGAGGGGAAGGCGAAGAGGAAGAGGAAGCTGGGGAAATACCTAGCAATTCAGATCTGGTCACCAAACACGGCTAAAAGCCATTTCAAGCAACGTTTCAATTCTGAATGGTGGTCTTTCGCCAGGGCGATACTGAGAGTATCTTCCGCTTTGGAACGTACGCAAATATACTATATATATATTTTTTAAATCAATTAATTGTGAAACAACACAAATTAATTAAATAAAAATTACTTGCGCACGCCGGGATTTGAACCCGCGACCTTCGGATTCGTAGTCGAGAGTCTTACCCCTCAACCATGGAGGCTGTCAAAAAATACTGAATAGTCAAGTACTTCTTTCACCTTTCTTCTTCCCCTCCTCAATTCCTTCAGCCTTACAGCATTCCCCAACAGTTGTACTGTCCAGGCGGTTTTGGGGCAGTTGGGACTCTTGTGTGGTATCACATTAAAAGACAAACCGTTTGGAGACTAAAGGTAGTGGGGACACGACTAAGCAACCTTTCAATTCTGAATGGTCGTCTATCACCAGGGCAACACTGAAAGTATCTACCACTCTGATGGTAAGTTGTAAATTTACCTTAAGCGGGGTGAATTAGGACCTACCCGACAAACTAGCAGTCCACAATGGAGTGCTGATACCAACCCTGATATATGACAGTGAGGCATGAAACTGGCAGAGGAAGGGTGAAAGTAGACTGAATGCTGTAGAAATGAGATCTCTGAGGCGTATGTGTGGTAAAACCATCTATCACCATCCTACAAATGTGGAAGTAAGATTAAGAAAGGGGCGCATGGTTGGTGTGGGCACTTTGAAAGGATGCACAGTGCAAGGAGAATATATGACACGGGAGTGAATGGTGCAAGAAGCCGGGGAAACCCGTTGAGGACATGGCACGATCAAGTGAATCAAATACTTGAATCGGGTCATATCAACGGTGAGAATAAGAGAAGATTATATATTGGACGTCGCTTAAATTGGTTTTAGCCGTATTCGGTAACTAGATCGAATAGCCAGGTAATTTCCCACCTTCCTCTTTCTCATCTTCTTCTCGTCCTCTACCATAATCCTCACAATATACTCTAATTGGGGTTACCATAGTCTCACTGACTCCAGACGGTTGAGAGCAGCTGGGAATCTTATGCGGTACTCACTTACGAAAAATATGTTAAAAAATATGTGAGATGTATGAATGTGAATTAAGTAGGTAGTGTGCGGCGAGACAGAGTTTTGTTTCGGTCAATCCTCTCTGTTTACCCCTGCTGTAAAACGGCGTATTGGTTAGTTAGAAATAATTCTTTCTTACTAAAAAATCTATTTAATTAACCGCCCTACCCATAAGAACGTACGTGATACGACCGCTACATTATCGCTCGAACGCAATAAGCCGTATCCCGTACGTTTAGGTACAAAAAAAACTATACCCGAAACCCACAAAACATTCGTATACGTCAAGTTTGTTGCCGCGTCGTCTCGTTTAGTATTTCGAGGTCAGCCGAAGCTAATGGATCTGATCGGGTATTTTCGTCTCTCCCATACAAGTGGTATATTGTAAACATGTATTGTTATTGCGAAATCTAATTAAAAAAAGCGAGGATGGGCGGTTAACCTGTCCAAGATTTAAGAGTTGTAATGTCATATAAAATTCAAACTGAATGTTTACTGATTGTTGCCATGTCAAAGAATATCAAGAAGAGGAAATAGATGACCAGAGGAAGCCTCCTAATACTGCACAACTGCTGACCCTGTACAATTCGCAAGTGCGCCCCACTGTAGAATTTGACACCTCTGGTCGGGAGCCCCAAAATATCTGAAAAAAAAACTTCGACTCTGTGCAGACACGAGCGGTCCTTTTGATAGATTCCCCTATCTTAACAAACGGATTGCATTCATTAGATCTGTGCTCTAAGGAAGCGTGGGTCAGGTGGGAATTCTGCGCTTGTTCTACCAGTATTTAAAATATATAAAATTAATTATAAAAATTATTATAAAATGCTCTCAGGAACAAGCGTCAAAGTTGTGAAACACGCGAAAGCGTGTCCAACGTTTATACACTGTTGACATTTGTCACATCTCTAGAACGGATCGTCTCTACGACTCGCCCTTGATTTCAATAAGCCATGCCAATATTCTCAACAACAAATAAACCCTCCACACACCATCCTATTCTATGGCACTAAACTCTACAACAAAATCCCACTATCCATTAAAAATCACAACAACCATAAAAAACATAAAAATCAAATAAAACCCTGGATACGTTACACAGGGAGATCTGAAATAGAAAATGTATTAACACCAAAACCACTCAAATGCACTTAAAACACCTCACCTTACTGTCATTTATTTTTTCAGCAAGCACATCAATTTAATATAATTTAATTTAATATTTTGTAAATGAAATCCTCTGCACGGGAAATCCCAGTGAGGATATCATTATTTAATATAAAAAAGAAGACAATAAAACATTATTATTATTATTATCATCAAAGGTGACACGTGACCGTGTAGAGTTAATTTTGAAAAAAATATATATTTCAAGGAACCCATAGATTATATATTGCATGTCTTTTCATAAAGTTATTTGCGAGTTGATCGTGTATCATAAGGTCAGCGATGGGGAACCCTTTTAATGTCAAGAGACATTTGAATATTTGTAATACCATCAATTGGCTGTGCATGAAATGGTTCATACTCTCCTGATGCATTCATTTGAAAATTTTTTCCATCTTTTTTAAAAAAATGTTAGTACAGCACGGGAATCCCATCTGAAGCCGGTCCCAACCATCTGAAGCCAGTGAGGCTATAGTATCTTCAATAAGGAACACCAGTCCATTTTAAAAAAATTTAAACTAGTTGTGATGGTTAAAATAATTTTAGTTTCAATTTTTCAAAGCCTATCAAAACATTCAAAATCTATGGCCCCTCGGTTTTGATCAGTTTTGAGGTTAGAATGTCAAATGTCAAAACAAGGTACATAATTACCGTACATAATTTTATATTCTATTCGTAGTGAATCATAACTAAACATGAGTAAGGAAAACTATCTACCTTTTTAGAAACTTTAACTCAAAGAATAATAATAGTATTGAGCAATAACATTATAATAATATCCGTATTGATCCGGTTTGCTCATTAATGGTCTATTTCTTTCGTTAATAATAGTTTTTTTTACGTTGAACAACAATTATATAAAGCTTAAAGTCACCCAAATTGAGTTTGAATTTTGCCAAAACTAAAAAAATACGTAATTAAAATACAAAACAAAATCGAAAAATAAAAATTTCCATACTAATCCAAAAACAGAATGCGCACGTGACGTCAGATGTTCCAAATCCAATGGTACCAACATAATAAGGTTTTTCGATGTGATTATTTTTTATACACTTTCAAATAACGATTTATAAATTCTAAGTATTTTTATATATAATGAAAGTTATACGAGTATATTCAGAATCGGCGTTTGCTGATCTGCAAGCATTTTTTTAAAGCATGGCTGTCCTTATTGGTGAATGTTGTGAGACTAAAGGTAGTGCTCCAGAGAGGGGAAATATACGCGGGAGAGGAATGCGAGAAAAGTATCTGGCTATTCAGATCTGGTCATCAAACACGGCTAAAGCCATTTCAAGTAAAGTTTCGATTCTGAACGATGGTCTTTCAACAGGGCGATACTGAAAGTATCTACCACCCGTAGAACACTATACATGGTGTCCGGAAACTAGTGGTACGAACGGAAAGCTGGGGAAACTACATCACATAGAGAACCAAAAAAAAACTTTACATTTTGTTTCGTAATCTTTAAGTTTATGAAATCATTGGAGACGGTTGGTATCACATTTTTATTTTTTATGTTCATCATTTGTCTATATACCTGTCATTATTTTTTAGAATGCTGTGTATCCTGATGAGGAAAGCTTCGCTTTCGAAACATGCTGATATTAATATATTAAACAGCGGTGTAAACAAAACACTTCTTACTAATTTTCTTAATAATAACAGCAGAAAATAATTATACATGTACTGAAGAAAGAAGAAATGATAAAAGCCAATATTAAAAATTTAAAAACATTAAATCGATATGGGATTCTACAAATTAAACTTGAACACAATATTTACTATTTACGCATTATCATTGACATAATTTTACTTACCTATATTTATTTTTATTGTTATGTACTTATTACTATTTACTTATTAATATTTACTTATTATTATTAAATTGTAAAGGCGCTCATCTCAACACAGGATTGTCCTAGTGAGATGAGTGGCTAATGTTTTTGTTTTAATATTTAAATTTAAGAATAAATAAATTAACAATAAATTAGTAAGCGTACATATTTATTTTTTTGTTTCAGTCATTTGTATCTATTTCTATTTCGACCGGAGGTTCGCAATTCCTGGTTTAGTTCAATAGATTAATCACTCAGCCTCTAATAACACCTGAAGACTTATGCTGACCTAGTTAGTTACCCGATGACGTCACAGAGGCTGTGTACCACCTACAAGATCAACTCACTTTCACTGGTGACCCACTTTTATACGTCAGTAGTGTGCGACTGGCCAGATAGGGCCCACCTATCGTGAGCCACGGTGTTACGTGTTCGAAATTAAATACGTAATATAAAATTATTAATAAGGTAAAGAAAACGGACGTAAATAAAAAAATTGATATATTTTTTAATGTTGCATACAGCACAAAACAGTGATAAAATTGGACTCTAGTGATGAAAAAAAATCTACGTTTGGTTACTTAGCAGGGGTTCCCGGGTTCATGGGGTGAGGTTTATCAATTGTCCGGGTCTTGGCGGTGGATGCGTCTTCCTACCAGCTGCATAGTGGGCCGGACCGAGAGAGGACGGTTGAGGAAGACCCCTTGAACTCTCCAGGCGAACTCTCTCGACCCATCGTTAGCAGTGGGAGGGATGGATTAATACGTCCGTCACTCCTGGATATACTGACCCTCAGTTTGCTACACAGCCCTCATTCGCTTCCTTTCCTTAAAAAAGATGAAAGAAGATGACAGATATTTTCCTCAGGACTAGTCCTCCTGTCTAGAGTAAATGTAAATTGTTTTTTTTTTTCAAAAATTTGTTAGCTTATGCGATATTTTTAGTGAATATAGTGTTTTGTGAAATTGGTGTTGTTTTTGGTGAAATTAGTGTTATTTTTTCCGAAATTAATGTTATTTTTTCGGAAAAATGGTATTATGATCCCTTTTTGATATTTCGCAAAAGTTGTATATTAATACACTTTTTTTTAAGCTTTTATTGCATTGAAATTGACAATCGTAAATCAAATTTTTTGTCCTTTTCGCCGGCGTATCAGGTGGGCAATGTCAAAAAATCATTTTTCTGAATATAAGTTGCTATTCTGGGGAAACTTCTTATGGTAGATATACGCAATTTTTATAAATGCATAAACGCATTATCTGGTAAGACGGTAAAATTAAAAAAAATAAAACTTTGTAAAAAAACAAGTAAGTTATTACGAAATTTGATTAATGCGGGCCACGCGCAAATTCATCTTCGGCATACAACCGATCTATTATGTCACGGGAGCTCAACATTCCAATTCGTAATGTAGGTATTTACATTTATTTTTTATGAAAATATAAGAGTCCCAATTGCTCCCAATCATCCGGAGTACGTTGGACTATGGCATCCCCAATTGGGGTATGTTGTGAGGCTAAAGGTAGTAGAGAGGGATGGAGATGTGAAAGAGGAAGATTGGGAAGTATATAGCTATTAAGATGTGGTCACCAAATACGGCTAAAGGCATTTAAAGCAACGTTTCAATATTTTGAATGGCGTTCTATCACCAGGGTGATACTGAAAGTATCTACCTTTCTAGTGAAAATAAAATATCAATCCTAAGATTTCAGGCATTTTTTTTTCCTCAATAGCGCCATACAAATGATTATCATAATATTACAAACGTTTTTAATAACGTCATTTTTAAAAGAAGTCGGGGACGCCAGAAGTCATGGAACTAAAAGGAAAATCAAATAATTGAGTCGGAGCATGTCGATGGTTATGATTACGGCCATATTTGACGGCCTCGTGGTTGAGTGGTTACGATCCTAGGCTAGGAATCCGGAGGTCGCGGGTTTATATCCAGGTTTGCGAAGTAAATTTTATTTGATTAATTTATGTTAAATCACAATTTGTTCATTAAAAATAATACTTAATATATTTTCGGCACGTTTCAGAGTGGTAGGTACTTTCAGTATCGCCCTGGTGACAGACCACCATTCAGAGTCAAAACTTGAAATCCGCTTTAAACGTGTTTGGTGATCAGATCTGAATAGTCAGATACATCCCTACCTTCCTCTTTCTCATCTCCTCTCCTTCCTGCATCCTTCAGTCTCACAAAATACTACCAAAATTGGAGATGCCATAGTCTCACTGGCTCCAGACGGTTGGGAGAGTTGGGACTCTTGTGCGGTACTCAAATAAAAAATTAATAAATAAAAATGTCTAACTTACTAACTAACTAACCATCATGCCGTTTATCTGGCGGGGGCAGGCAGAGAGGACGGACCGCCAAACAAGTCGATCTTGGCATACACCTCTTGCTTCATTCACATTCATACATCGCCTCGTAAATTCTGTTCCGTTGTTCCGAAAGGCCCGACTCGAGTATTTGGTTCACTTGATCGTGCCGTGTCTTCCTCGGACGTCCCCGGCTTCTTCTTCCATTCACATTAGCGTCATATATACTGTCAAGAGAAGTTTATGTACAGACGACGCGAATGAAGCGAGAAGTTTGTGGCGAGACAGAGTTGTCTGGCGATCTATCCTCTCTGCCTACCTCCGTGGAAAAACCCCACGATGGTTAGTTAGTTAATTCAAATTCTTTTCAATCGATCTGAGACATGCAAATTCAAATTTTTTTATACGAATACATTAAAAAAATAATAACCAGGTACGATACGTAATAATGTTAAAGATCTTGATCTAGATTCTGCAGTGAATCCCAACGCGGTTATAATAGGCCGTGGGCGATATGAGGTTGAACGAAGCGTGATATTTGTTCACAGATGGCGCTAATTCAAATATTTTACAATAATCCACTTTAAGCGCGCTAAATATAAACGAATTATTTATTGTCTTCTTTTTGAAATAACAAATAATGATTTCCTCACGAGGATTTCATTTACAAAATATGAAATTACATTATTACATTATTATTATCTGTGTGTTGCAATTAAAATCATGTAAGCGATCGCAGCGCCCTCAAATTTGTGCCTACCATTAAGGCGAAGCTATCAGTGAAATCCCTATTTCGATTTATTTATAGTACGAATGGGTTTATATTATGAAAAACAAAAAAAAATGCTTTGGATAAATTGAACCATTTCCTAGAAATTCGTATGATAACATTAAAAATAAAACTGTTGATTACGTTGCAAGAAATATAAGCGTGGACTAGTAAATTATGTATTCTGTAATTATAAAATTATGAACGCATGTAATAAACAAGTTTTAAAAAATTCTGCTTAATAGCTAAGATTAATCGTGAAAGATTCCTTTTATTAATTTTTTTTTCTTTAATATTTGAAGACTTCGCTTGCCAAGCGAATTTTATGACTATTACCTGTATTCGTGGTGACATAAGACACACAGTTTTCAGCAATATTTTTGATTTGCATAATTCGTCTTAAATGAAATTTCAGATTGTACAAACTATTTTCTTTTTGTATTACCAGCTACATTGTTGTGTCGATTTCAGTCTATTGACTGATATTCCTCCATCCCAGTATCATAATATCAGCGTTACCTATGTATTTAATACACCCAGTGTTGCTAGTGAAAGGACAAGCGGAATCGAATCCGGTGACAATGGACAGTGAAAGTGCATCGGTGTTGGCAGTCAGCGATGGAATAATAGAACCAGTGTTGCCACTGTTTGAAGACGCGTCAGTGTTGCCAGATGTGCTAATAAACGGGAAGGATATCAATAAAGATGGCTGTATCCGGGAAGTTGTGGTGAGACTTTATTTTTTCTTCTTTTTAGCCTAATCTTAGCAATGCTCTAATTGTTTAACTCTCCTACAACGAAATTTCTTAAATCAACGTGATTTACAAATTATCTGAGAACAAAACTTTTTGAATTTTTAGAAAATACACTGTCGCGCCCCTGGAGTGCAGTACATAAAGGGTTCAAAATTATTCCTACCTTTCTTTTTCCATATTTCACAACAACAAAAAATCCAGAAATTTTAAAAAACTATTATTTTATGATCCCATAAGAAATTGTATCTACTTATCAAATTTCTATTATTTTGTTGCAATTTGACTTGAAACCCTAACTCTTCTTGCTTTATGATCTAATGAATAGTTATAATCAACACTTTAAAGCTGCAGCCTATCCTTGGTCTAGGAGAAATACACGCCAATGGGCACGGCAGTATCCGTTATTTCCATTTGAATGTGAAAATCTCCCACCACCGTCACGGTAAGCGCAAGATGTTGCTTGTGTCGCCGGCCTAGGAATTGGACTCACGACCGTGGATCAGACCCAGACGCGATACCAACTCAGCCACCGACTGGTCCATTTGATAAACTGCAGTGGTCCCGTTACTCTCGTGCGTACAATACACGCCAAAGGATCCGACTACGAGTTTCCATAGACTAACCAGATCGGACCAAATTCTCAGCCTTCCTCGATGCAATACTAATTCAAAGCAAAACTCCTTCGTCTATCGGGCATCACACATCTTTAACACGCACTACTCACAATTTGATATCTTTAACTCTGCACCACACTCCATAAAGTCACACCGGCGATCTATCGAACCTTTATAACTTCAGATACCCACTCATCCCATACTACCACCAGTCTATTAACTTTCTTCTTTATATATACATATTTTTTATATGAATACCGCACAAGAGTCTCAACTGCTCCCAACCGTCTAGAGTCAGTGAGACTATGGCATTCCCAATTGGGAATGTTGCGAGGCTGAAGGTATTGGGGAGGAGAAGGAGAAGGGAAGAGGAAGGCGGGGAAAATACCTGGCTATTCATATCTGGTCACCAAACACGGCTAAAAGCCATTACAAGCAACGTTTCAATTCTGAATGGTGGACTTCACCAGGGCGATTCTGAGAGTATCTTCCACTCTGGAACGTGCGCAAATATACTATATATTATTTTAAAATTAATTAATTGTGAAACAGCACAAATTAATTAAATAAAATTTACTTGCACACGCCGGGATTTGAACCGGCGACCTTCGGATTCGTAGTCGAGAGCCTTACCCCTCGACCAAGGAGGCCGTCCACATAACGTCCATATATATATATACACACTATTTTACTTGTTCTTTTATTAATATAAAATCAAGCACATACATTTCGAAAAGATCGACCCTCCCCTACCCCTTCCTTTCCAGACCCCATAACAAATTACGTGTAACTTTTAAATTAATATTTTTTCTTTATTTTGTATAATTATCTTTTTAATTTTACTTTGATTTCTTTGAAAATCACTAGATTCACTTACAAATAAAACCCATGCGGAAACCTGTCAATGGTCAAATTCGTGTCACTTATTCATTATTCTTAATTTTCTATGTAAACTGTCGGTCCCCTAAATAAACAAAAATAAAATAATAATAAATAGATCATTTACTTGTTGTCCCCAGACATCGAACCGCAGTATTTGAGGGTATTTGAGCTATTCCTCAAATAAACTTTGGAATTGAATACCACTGTTTATTTGAAGGTCGACATCGCTGCAGCGCTTCGAGAAGTTCCACAGCGAATGGTTGCTGACTGCGCAGTCAGCCGTACTGATGTACGGCTAATTGATATAATATATGCTTATTGTCAATATTATCCTCGATTAAACCCCATATCATTGGCTGCTATCTTAACGATGATTGCAAAGTCCTACCCGAATATTTTTGCAATGTAGATAGTGTCTCGGATATACCTATCGAATTTTCGTTTATATGCTACATCTATTGACTTTTCTGCAAGCCTAGAAAGAATACTAAATTTATTTTAACTAACTAACCATCACGCCGTTTCGCCGCAGAGGTAGGCAGAGAGGACGCACAGCCAAACAACTCGATATTGGCATACACTTCTTGCTTCATTCACATGCATACTTCTGTTATTCCGCCTTTTGACATGGCCCGACTCAAGCATTTGTTTAACTTAATCTTTGTGCCATGTCTTCCTCGGACGTCTCCGGCTTCTTTTTCCATTCACATTCGCGTCATATATTACACTCCTTTCTTCGTTCATTCGATCTACTCGTACATGCCCAAACCATCTAAGCGTCCCTTTCTTAATCTCGCGCCTTGCATTCTTTCTCACATTCCTACAGCATTCAGGTTACTTGCATCCTTCCTCTGCCAGTTCCATGCCTCACTGTCATTCATTAGGGTTGGTATCAGCACACCATGTTGGACTGTTAATTTCGCTTCTTTGAACAAATATTTTTTCTAAAGTTTATACCTCATTGCAATATTTAATCATTGAAGAAGATAATATTAACACATCCCAAAATGAACCACGAAACCGAAAAAACAACAGAAATTAAAAAGATTTCAGTCGCATCTGGGACTCGAACCCAGGACCTCTACCTATCCGGGGTAACCGCTTAACCAACTTATCTAATGAGACCAGTTCACCTGGGTTCGAGTCCCAGATGGGACTGAAATCTTTTTTATTTTCTGTTGTTTTTTCGGTTTCGTGGTTTATTTGGGATGTGTTAATATTATCTTCTTCAATAATGTAATATTAACAAAACCAAAAATTTAATGTTTTGATAATATTGTCTTTTTTAATGATTACACATTTTATTATATTTCGTTTAAGTGTAGAGAATTTATACGACTTTAAATACATTTAATTTTTGTAGACTCTGCTAAAAACCAGCTGCACTCCGGGCTCCGGAATGTATACCTGAGCAGTGCATTTTTGCCAGTTACTAAAAACAAAATAATATTTGAAAACTAGCTGATGCGTAATAAAGCTATGGAGTTGCGAATTCTCGCTTGTCGTTCGGGTGCCGTAATTGATTTGACAGCGAAAATAATGCGTTGTGACGACTATTACTATCTTTGAGCAAACAGACAAAGCAAAATTCATTTGTTCATTTTATTACATTACAAAAATCTAAATAAAAAAATTCGTACTTACGTTTTCCATTCTGAAGATATTTTGCCCAAACCTTCTTCTGTTGAATATGTAATCTGTGGCTAACCAGAGTGGTATATATATGAATTAAACTCAATGCAACATGGCGGGTTTGACAGACAGGCAAACATCAATCTATATATATATATATAGACAAAATAAAATATGTAGATTAACAAGTTATTAACAAATAAACGTTATTATTGTTATTATTATGAATTCAATGCACTCGCTGAAGTACCCGGCGTTGCTCGGGTAGGGAAGAGGTTAAAAATTTGGAAAGGGGGACGGGGGTAGTTTTTTTTTCGAAAATATTTTTAGACGTAAATAAAATGACGATCTCAGTGTTTGAGTGGTTACGATCCACGCCCACGAATCTGGAGATCACGGGTTCAAATCCCGGCGGGGGCAAGTAATTTTTATTTTAATAATTTGTTTTATTTCACAAATTATAAATTTAAAATAATATGTAGTATATTTGCGACATGTTTCATAGTGGTAGATACTATCAGTATCGCCCTGGTGATAGAATTGAAAAAAATCAGAATTGAAATGTTACTGACCAGATCTGAATATTCAGGTATTTCTTCGCCTTCCTCTTACCCATCTACTTCCCCCTCGCTACCATCAGCCTCACAACATACCCCGATTGCGGATTCCATAGTCTAACTGGCTCCAGAGACTTTGCGATTCAATTTTTTTCTATGACTTTGAAATTTCAAAGAGAAAAATTACAGTGGTAATTTCACAGCGCCAGAACTCACCGATAGATAATGTTACCTTGTGGTTTCAGGTGGAGAGAACGAACGAGTTCGTTGGACACATCGGATTTAATCTGACGCGAAGCCAATGGGACCCCTATCCATGGGTAAGTCAAACAAAAATTTGTCACTGTCTTTCAAGAAACTATATATTTTTCGTAAAACTAACATTATACAGTGTTTTATAAGTTTCTTGAAGGACTTAGAAGTTGAAGGATTTATTTTATTTTATATTCCGTGTTTACACTTGCCAACAAACAATTCATCCTAATATTTGAAAGCGTTTTATGCTTAAAGAGTTTTTTTTAAAACATTTGAAACAGCGCCACCTGTGAGCGCGTATCATGTTTCGTTTAATCTTAAAATGTACGAAAAAACCATCACCTACCACCCCCGCCGCTAGATGGCAGTAATTCACGTTTTGTACATCTCTCAGCGTATTGAAAGTATCAGAAGCTGGCCGTATTATCCAAATATCTAATCTACGATGTGGTCATACGCAAAACGGAGGTTAGATTCGATGATGTGGGGTTCGGCTATGCTATATTTAGCAGATGTTAATTGGATGTGCTTGCAGGTGCGCAGTGTGGACACGGACTCGCCGTCGGGGAAGGCTGGCCTGCGAGAGGGCGACTGTCTCCTTCGGGTGGGAAGTCAAGACCTCCTCGGCCTAAAGGTAGGTATTATATTTGTATGGTAACCAGACAAAACAGAACACAAATAGGTTAGGTTAAATTAGTTTTTTTCCATCACTCTTAAGAATTTATTTCTACCACTATTCAATGGTATTCTGTTAGGTCATTGAACTGATTTTTATACGTAAACATAAAACCGTTGGAAAAAATCCATGGAAAGATGAGTGAAACCTTCTAAAAAATGTATGAACGGTGAATAAGAGCAATTATTTAGTGCTAATGGTTTTTAAAAAACGGCGCGTTTGTGTTTTGCACTAAGTCAATTCTTTATTCCTTTTAAAATTAAAAAAAAAAATTACATTTTAAAGCATTTTTAAAGATTTATTAGATAATACAGTAAGTACAACATATAAAATAATTACTTCTAAAAAAATAATAAAAATTAAAAGAAAGAAGGTAGAGACACATAATCTCAGTAAATCGCACACAACACATACTTGTATTATATAAGTAGCAACACAGCTTTATTTTTAAACGCTGCTTCGCTGATGCTAAATATGTCCATATCCGAGGTGATTCTATTTAACAGCAAGATTGCCCACCCCACCGGCATGACCATTGGCAAGTTGGTCCTGCAGGCCGGGAGATAAAACAGTCTATGCTGTCGGTGACGGAGCTAACCATCAGGAACATAGAAATTATTGCTCTACATGATAGCCGAGTTTTGGAACCATCCGCGAATCAGTCAGAATAAATGTGTGAGAATGTGTGCATCCCTTCTGACCTGCAGATGGTTCATTCCGAGCATACCTAAGAGAAAGTCGGTAGGATAGAGCCACGGGTAGTAGCCATACTCCTTCAGGTGGAGAAATCTCTAAACTCTCTCCAACATGAGGGAATACTTCACCTGATGTGGGCTCCAAACCGCCGACTCACCTAACCTAAACTAAATGAGCGTGTTTGATGTGTTAACTCTGTAATGATGATCGTAACCAAAAGGGTAACTCTGCAGTTAAACCTGGCCAAGGTGTTAATATTGACCCCGACAAAGGGGTATTACTGCGCAGTTTACACCCCGACTAAGATGCATTACCATACTTGTCCCGAACGTGGTGTCTTATCGTGTAATGTTAACCGGGATGTTAAATCTGCAATGTGGCAACTCCGCGATGATGAACCTAGCCGAGGTTTTAACTCTGCAATATTGACTCGGACCGAGGTGTGTCCTGTGTAATGCTGACTCCGACTGAACTGTTTAGGTGAGCGAGGTGGCTCAGTTGGTGCGAACATCCGGACGACTGGTGACAATGGCCGTTTGGAGCTGCGAGCTGCCGGGCAAGGATTGGGACCCTGAGGTCAGTTTTCGCTCAAAATATTAAAATTGCACGTTTAAGCCATATGGTTTATTCGAAGGAACGCACTTCCCCGGGTTACGAAAATATAGTCAAGTGCAGCTAAAACATTAAAGAATACTGCTTTTTTAAAAAAAAAAATTTTTTAATTTATATTTACACTGGGAACATTAGTATTTGCAAAACATAGTAATTTATTATCAATTGAGGAACACGTAAGTTTACGTTGCATTATGTTTGAATGGTCGATATTAATTCCTAACTAGACATATTGCCTGTTCTAAGGAATTAAATATGTTTTGTGTATCAAAACATCAAGTTGCAAGGTGTTTTATTATTTTGAAGGTCTTTTGAACTCCGTTCTTCCCAGGTTAATTAGCCATTTTACTTGATATGATTTTGTGTTAAATTATAATTATTACACAGATATGAAGTTTTTATAATAAAATATTGGTTTTATTATTAAAAATATCAAAAAAATGACATCTTAATCTCATTTTGTGAAAAATTATCATAAATTTATTGAAGAGTGAAAAATTGTAAAGTAGGTGGAAAAAATCTTGGTGAATTTCCAGGCGCTGTTCTGCGGCCCACTTCCGGGCGCGCTGCAGCGAGTCGGAGCGTGCCTAGCCGCCATCCTGCGCGCGGCCGAGTGCCCGGTGTGCGGGGGCAGCGTGCGCCCTCCCGCGCTTCAGTGCTCGCGAGGGCACCTGCTGTGCGCGCGCTGCCGGCCGCGTTTGCCCGCATGCCCGCTATGCCGCGCGCCGCTTGTGCCCAACGCAACACGCAACCTTTTGGCCGACGAGGTGAGTCGAATTTCTGACAAGTAAATTAACACTGGTGATGCCCGGAGAGTCGGACCGGGAATGAAGAACGCGACACATTTTTTTTTTTTTTTTAATATTATTTATTTATTTATTTATATTTATTTATTTATACATATATATACGCCATAAAAATGGCTTTTACATTAAAGTGATTTAAACAATTTATGAACATTTTATTACAAGAAACAAAAATAATAATTTCGATATACTACAGATTAACTACAGATTAGACAACTTTTGTTTTAAGCATCTTTTATATGATAGTAGACCGTCATCGTGATCGATATTGGAATATTCGTTGCCTAATCTGTGCAAACGATGTATTATCGAATTTTGTTCTGCATTCGTTCCAGTATTGTTACAATAGTAAGGTGCTTTGAGTCGAGTCGGTCTGCTGGGTACATGATAATTTATTAATGATGTCAGTTCAGGGCAGTCAAACCAGTGATGGTTTATTTTAAATAAAAAAATTAGATCAATAAGTATTCTTCTATCTTTTAAAGATAAGAGATGCATTAATTGTAATAAAGAAGCGTAATTAATGTCATCTGAGGGAATTCCTAATTTGAAGTTAATTGTTCTGAGAAATTTATGTTGGATTCTTTCAATGGAATTTGTGTGATTTTTGTAGGAAGGGTTCCATATAGAGGAATTATATTCCAGTTGACTTCGGACTAGAGTTATATAAAGTAATTTTATTGTATGGATGTTTTTGAAATCCTTAGATATTCTAGTAATGAAGCCCAACATTTTCAAAGCTTTGCTAGTAATGGCATTAATGTGAGTAGTAAATGATAATTTTCTATCAAAGATTATTCCGAGGTCCCTTATTTCAGGTACAGATAATAAACTATGGTTGTGCAGTGTATAATTATATTTGATGGGGTTTTTAATTCTGAAAAAACTCACGATTTGACATTTTTTAATGTTAAGTGTGAGTTTATTAATGGAACACCACTCTGCAAATTTTATGAAGTTGAATTGTAGGGACAAACAATCATTGATATTTTTAATGATTTTAAATATTTTCATATCATCAGCAAATAATAGTATGTTAACATCAGAGAAAATGGAAGTGACATCATTTATAAATAGTATGAATAATATTGGTCCAAGGTGTGAACCCTGAGGCACACCGCTAGTGGCTTCAAATTCGTAAGACAAATGTTCTTTAATACATACGGTCAGTATACGTTTTGATAAATAATCCTTAATCCAGCATAATAGTTTACCACTTATTCCAAGTTTTGACAATTTATTTAAAAGGATTTTATGGCAAACCTTATCGAACGCTTTACTGAAATCCGTATACATTGAGTCGACTTGTTGTCTGTTAGCAAGGACACCTGAGATGAAGTTTTCGTAAAGTGTAAGATTTGTTAGAGTAGATCGGCCAGAAACAAAACCGTGTTGAAATGAAGAAATATTAAATTTTACACAAGAACATATTTTTTGAAGAATTAACTTTTCGAACACTTTAGGTATCGACGATTGTATGCATATTGGTCTGTAATTTTCAACTAAAGATTTGTCTCCGCTTTTATATATTGGAGTAAGAAAGCTGTTTTTCCATATTTGCGGGAACTTACCCGATGAAAGTGACTGTTTAAAGATTAAGTATAGTGGATAAGAGACACTGCCTGCACAGTTTTTAAGGAATATTGGGGGAATTTTATCTGGTCCTGAGCAAAATTTAGGTTCAAGTAGTTTAATACATGCCGCTATGTCTTTAATCTCAATATGAATCTGGGATAGTTGTAAATTTATATCTGACTCGAAGTTTGGAATGTGTTCGCTAGGTATATCTACTTCATACACATCCTTAAAAAAATCTGCAAACATATTGACAATTGCATTAATTTTACAGGAAGTTTTTTGTTTGTGGTGCATTGTTTCAGGTATGCCAAGATTAATGTTATTTTGTGATTTACAATACTTAAAAAAATGTTTTACATTGTTACCAATTGAAAATTCAACCTTTTTAATATAATTCTTATAACAAATGTTTGATAGTTTATTACACTCTTTTCGTAGCCTGCTGAAATTTGAAAAATCAGAAACATTTTCAGTATCTTTGTAAATTTTATGAGCTTTCTTCTTTTCAATTACTAAGTTAATCAGGTCCTTGTTGAACCAGTTAGGGAAATTAGAGAGTAATTTAAAGCTAATTGGGACAAATGTTTCTATGGTCTTATACAAGTGATCATAAAAGGCTTTAATATTTCCATCAAGGTCACCTCCCTCTAGTATAGACCAGTCAACGTTATATAGATAATCGCGTATTGCGACATAATTGGCTTTATTAAAGTTGGGATACTGGGTTTTAGTTTTAATTTGGTATTTCATAGGGTTACACAGTATAGCAATATCTAAAGGTGGGTGATGAGAGTCGGGAGCAAGAATTGAATCAAGTGACTCATTAACCTTAGTTGCCGTGTCGGTACAGAAAACAAGATCTAGTAATCTATTATTGACATTTTTTACATAGTTTAATTGAGTTAGGTTCAGGAAATCACATAGTTCAACAATTTCTTTTTCTGTTTCAGATAAGGTAGAGTTTAGAGAATCAGTAGAATTGTCGCGTGTGCCCCAGTAGATTTTGGGTAAATTGTAGTCACCGATGATAGTGATTTTACTGTTTGGAAATTTGTACGACAATTGTTCTATATCCTCAAAATGACTTTTGTATACACTTACATCCGACGATGGCGGAATGTAAACACTGCCGACGATATTTTTTTGATTTTTACCGTTTAATAAGATGAAAACTTGTTCCACATTACAGTTTTTGGTTTTCAGGAGTTTAGAAGGATGTAGCTTGTTGACGGCAATGATGACGCCTCCGCCTCTAGACTTAGAGCTGGTATGATGACTCCTGTCAGCCCGGTAGACATGATGGTGGGGAAGTCCGAGCTCAGCAGTGTTGATAGATGGTTCCAGCCAGGTTTCTGTTAGTATAATGATGTCGTGTTGCAGAGTCGGGGCATGTATTTTGAAGTCCTTTAGTTTAGTTTTCATTCCTCTAACATTTTGATAGTAGCATTTTAATTGGTAATGGTTGAGTCGTTTTTTGGAAGAGTTGTCACAATGGTTGGTTTGGAATTAATGTATTTGATGGTGAGGTTGGGTTCACCATTTTCTTGCCGGGACAACAACTCTTTTCTTAGATCCACCAATTGATTCCTTTGAAGAATGGTTAAGTCATTGCCTGCTTTAATGCCGTCTCTAAATTTGGTGCTGTAACGTAACACAGTTTTAGGTGCGATATTGTCATTAAATTCCAGTTTCATTGGTCGACTCTTATTAGGAATTTTTTTGGCACCCAGTCGGAACATTTTGACGTTAGCTAGGTCGAGCGAGGGGTCGATAATTTTTTTTGATAATTTTTTGATACATATGAGATATGCTGATACCAACCGCGGTGTAATGATAATGAGGAAGGATGGAAATTGACTGAATGCTGTATAAATGAGATCTCTGAGTCGTATGTGTGGTAAAAATATATATGACCGTTCGACAAATGTAGACTTTTGCAAAGAATGCATGGCTGATGTAAAAGTAAAAAATAAAATAAAGAAAGAGCCGCTTAGAGGAAGTTTTGGCATGTTGAAAAATTCGAATTATTCATAAAAAAATAACAGTTCGTTGGGAACTAAACGATGTATAAAAACGTCCATCAAATACAAGTGATATAAAAATCGTTCCGCAAGTGAGCTAAATAGAGTTTACGCAAATATCTTCCCTTTCAGAATTTGGGAGGCAGGTATCTGTACCGCCGCCCTGGGAACTATTCATTCTCTGCCATTCATAGGTCACCCCCAAGTGGTTCACTACGGGAGGTGACTTAGCAGGGGTGAAGGTTGCCCACGTGACCCTTGACCTCTTCAGCCAAACTCTCTCGACCGATCGCCTTGAACCGTAGTGGGGGGATGAATTCATACGTCCATCACTCTTGGACACACTGACCCACCTCTCATACCGTTGTCCTTCCCAGAACTTCTTCTCCTTCCTTTCCCCAAAAAGACCCTCGGCGCAGCATTTTCACGGGGCCTAAAAATAAAAAAAGAAGAATGATTTTAAAAATTACTTCGCAAAATGGACTAAATGTAATTCGTGTTGTAATCGACCTTATTGCAGTGTGAAATGTGTAATAACGCATCACGAATTCGAACGATTTAAATTAGATGGATTTTTTGGAGAATTTATAAAGATAATAACGATGTTTTTTTGTGTCAGGTTTACAATTGCGTAGTAGAATCCTTCGAGCTGAAGGCAGGATCAGAGGGGACGCACCTGACCCGAGCCCTACTGGGTGACAAAGCCAAGTTCACCAGGCTGCAAGGGTCAGGGGGACCGCACGGGGCCAGCATCCCGCAAGGGGCGAGCACGTCTGGCGGCTTCCCTGAGCACGATGGACCCAAAGGCATCCGCTGGGGCACCCAGAGGCTGCTGGATCGGTGAGTTTCGATTCCATGATATATTAACTCACGTATAAATCGGCACAAACATCAAACAGTTCAATCCTCAACATGCCGTTTGTCTTCATAATAGCAGGCTGCCCCCATTTCTTTTAGGTAAGTGCAAATGTTGGGCGCGCTTTTGGAGTATTTCCCGACTATGAACCGGTGCTGAAGGGATCAATGACGCTAGTTCCTCAGAGCATCTTCCATTAAAATACCAGTAGAATAAGGATAGCTTTCCCATCTGACGCCTGTGCTCCAAAGATTGCAGTCCGTTTGTTAAGATAATCTATCGAACGGACCGCCCGTTTCTGCACAGAGTCAAGGGTTGTCTTCAGATATTTTGGGACTCCCGACCAGAGGTGGCTGCCAAATTCTACAGTGGGGCGAACTCGTGATTTGTACAGGGTCAACAGTTGTGTAATATCTGCAGTATCTGCGGGCTCTGTACATTACGTCCGAGAACTAACTTTACTCTGTCATCGATGGAACCCCACACCTGAACTGAGTTTCGTGTCGATTTCTCGCCGCACCGTCAGAGAGCCAGCAAAATACGAGAAAAAGCATACAAAAAAATGTGAGGAAAATATATTTGTCGCTTCCATTAAAAACGCTTCCATTCTACTGATAATTCATGGAAAGGCGCAATGACTTGAATTTGGTAAATTACCTATTTTTGGCTGTGTTTGAGTTCAAAACTGATTGCAACCACATAAATTAAATGATTGAAACAAAAAAAAGAACATTGAATGAAAAATACAAATAATTAACCTTTTCCATGAGTCAAAAATACGTATAACGTATATAACGTCACACGCGGGGCTCTTTAAACTATAGAAGCTATGCGGCACACGGGTGAGCCACCCGCATACAGGGCATGTATGGCGTGGCGCAGATGTGCGCTTCCCACGTCTAAAAGGTTAAAAAAAAAAAAAAAATTTACGAAAGAAAAAATACAATGCAAAAAGTCTCGATAACCTACTTTTTTGTAGTTTGTCTAACGGGAGCTTGTTATATAAAACTTAAAATTTATTGATGAGGTTACAAAATATATAAAATAAAAACATAAACAACAGCAATAGATCACACATAAAATAATATTTCCTTATTATATAATACAAATAGCTTCTTTCAGCTAGCCAAGTTTTCAATGTGTCTATTAATTGTTTAGTTTTAACAGTTTTTTTTATTTCAGCGGGTAAAATATTTATACATCTTGGAATCATGTGATCTAAACGATTTGTTATAAATACTAAACAGATAAGTTTTAAATCAAATTAACGTGTGTTCAGGCTCCTCCCTGGCCGGGCACGTTCTACCGGCAATATCTCAAGGACGAGGTCTCCAACTGGGTCCACCGCGCTGCTGGCCGAGGATAGAGACCTGTCCAGGTCCCTGTCCACCCTGGATATCCAGAGGTACAGTTCAGCCTAAAGTAATATTGTTTGCGTTTTGCAAGGTGGCAATTTCTGTCGACCAGCCAACCCAGATTAACAATATTAACTGACTAACTAACCATCACGCCGTTCGTCTGCAGGGTTAGGCAGAGAGGACGTACCACCAAACAACTCGGTCTTGGCTTACACTTTGCTTCATTCACATTCATACTCTTCTCTTATTCTTACTCTTGACATTCCTTTGGCTTCTTTTCCCATTCAAATTCGGGTCATATATTCAACTTACGCTCTTTTGTTTGTTCATTCGCTGTATATGCTCAAACCATCTAAGCTTCCCTTTCTTAATCTTACTCATTACGCTTATATCAGCCTTGCATTCTTTGCGAATCTCAACATTTATCTAATTTCTACAGCATTCAGTCTGCTTTCATCCTTCCTCTGCCAGTTCCAAGCCTTACTGTGTTGGCTTCGCTTATTTGCACAAATTTTTATTATATCATATTTAGTCCTCCGTCAATGGAGTTTCCTGCATTCACCCTTCTTTCAATATCCCTATCAGTCTTTCCATCTCTCGTAAACATACTTCACAAATACACAAACTCATCGACCTGCTCCAAGTATTCATCATTCACAACTATATTGCACACTGTTTTCGTACTCTCTCTTTCAAACATCGGGACTTTAGACTTACTTACATTCATCATTAGCTCATTCTTCATACATACTTCATTCTTCCTAGATACGAGGTACTGTAAATCTTCTATACTGTTAGCAAATCACCATACAAAACAAAAAAAACATTATTCAGATTACTCATTGTCGCATCAAAGCCCACCTTTTTCAATTCTTGCATACAATTATCCATGTATAGATTGAATAACCACGGTGACATTACGCAGCCTTGCAGAACACCCTTTGTGATGTCAAACCACTCCGTAAAATCACCATTTACCTTAACACATGCAACGCTTCCCTCGCATAGAGACGCGATTGCCTGTATGAGATTCGTATTCTCTCCGTACATGACAACACTTTTCATTCATTTTTCCTATCAATGCGTTTTTAGCCATAGAGAATATAAATAAAGTCTACCTTCCACGCAAAATTATTGTAAAACATTGTTCCAGAATGTGAAATAGGAAGGGGGTGAAGCTGCTGTCGATGTTTCCCGAATCATTCGGACACCGAACAAACTCAACGAACATAGTCGCCGCAGAGCCGGCCACCACGTGCCAACATCAAGTGCTCCTTGCGCGTTTTAACATTAAAAAAGTCAATTTACCCAAATATTAATTAAGTATGATAAAACCGATGAAAGGTTAGATCTTTTCCTAAATGACTTGTTCACTTATTTGTAGTTATCATTGGAGATCCGTACTCGGCGAGTGCTTGTAATTGACTGAAGCCCGTGTTATGTTTTGCTGATATTTTGAACGTTGATGTTTACTTCATTCATATATTTAAATGTTATAAACGTAATGCAAAGGGAACACAGGTAGAGTAAGCTTATCGTGATGACCACCAGATTCAACGTACGATCGCTCCTGTGTCCCTCTCTCTCTTCCACACATACGATATCACACCAACTGACTGTTCCAGGAGCCGAGTACCACCTTCCCTCCCGAGCTCTCTGGGCAGCCTCGCCTGCTCTTGTAGCAGCCTTCCCTCACCCTCCAGCGCCTTCCACGGGAACACGGGTAACAGCAGATTCTAAATGTTTATATATACCCCATGGGCAGGGTACGATTTTTAATAAATGGTCAACTTTAGCATTATTTACTGACTGAATTCACAACAAGATTAAATATTTACATTTTGTTCAAATATATCCCCCTAAAATATATGTTTTTTTTAAATATATTTTTTAATGTTTTACTATTCCTTTCTGGCCTCAGACCAAATCGAAAGTCATCCCAAGAATGTGAACCCAGCAAATTAAAAGCTCTGTTGTCAATATAGTTATTGTAATTATTACTTAGGTTGTAATTACGTACAAATTTTACTTAGTAATGAAAAGTTTTTTATAAAATTACTAGCTGATGAGTATCCGGCGTGGGGTGCCATAATTAATTTGACGGCGAAAGTAATGCCTTGTGACGGCTATTACTATCCCTAAACAAAAAACATTAATTAAAAAATTTTATTTCATTCAAACATTTATTTTTTTCAAAATATATCTAAATGATAAAGTTCTTAAGTAGGTACCTACTTGTCTTTTCCATTTTTTTTAATATTCTAGCAAAACAAACCTTCTGTTTTTGAATATGTAATCTGTGGCTAACCAGAGTGTTATATCTATGGTCTAACCTAATTACAACATGCCGGGTTCAATGTTTTTCATACTAATTTTAAAACTTTGTAGCAACAGTGTTTCATATGGATTTCATTCAAACTACTCTCTAAACCTTCCCTTCGGTCAAATAAATTAAATATATTGATTTAAGTTTTGAAAAATGTGAGTTTCATTAGAAAAATCTGTTAAAACTGCACACAGCCTACCTTTGGTCATAGATAATGCAGCTTTGTGTTTACATTTTATGTCACCGTTAAACGTTTAAAAAAATATTTTGCAACATGATTAAATTTTTATGTACTTATTATTTTCGACAGCTCATTCATTATATTCTATTATAAAACTTCATGTAAAAGCCCAGATAGACGTACGATAAATGAAAAACTGAACATTGTTTTCCGTTACAGAAGCAGGTGCAAATTCCTGTCCATCGTCAATGAGTTTCCACTGCCCGGTCGATGCGGACTGCACTGAATTAATTAAAGGTTAGTTTCAAATTGGTGTAGGTATTCTTCTTTAGTCATTGCCTCAATATTGGGGATCGTGACCCCTATTCCGATTTCCCTGATGAATGAAGCTCCTCCCCTCCTCGCGTCTCAGATTCCGACGATACTTGATCCCTTCAAAGTATCGGCGATCGTCCTTTGCTACTCCTGCCTTCCACTTTTCCTGTGATCCATCGATATCTATAAATTGGTCCTTTCTATGAAATTAACTCAATTTTTATGACACCCATTCATTGAACTTGTGTGAGTAGGATAGAGAAAAAGGGAAACAAGCAATAGAAAAAAAAACTAAAATTAAATAATACAGAAAAAAAATAACAGCGGCCATGTCCGGCACTGTCTATCCACAATTGTTCCTCTCGTGTTCTGTTTTTTACACTGTCCTGTTTTAGTCATGGAACCCTGTGTGAGTCAGAGTTGACTGTTCCACTCTGACTGTGACCCCTATACTTCTCTTTTTTATCTTTATTTCACAGGCTGCACCAACGTGATATTCGTGGGTTCTTTATATTCGAAGAGAGAGTAATATTTTCAAACGTTTTTTGCATGACGGAAGGTGAATAACAAAGAGGACGAAACAAGACTGCACTGTCACTGCATCATACTGTCTCGCTCGCACTCATATATTTCCCGTACAATACTCCCATGATGGAATTGAACAAACTAAAAACACTTCATTTGAAAAGCGTACGAAAGACTTTGATCTAATTTGAGTCTTCAAAAAAATAATATGTATTATTGTCTCACCTTCTTTGTTGCAACTCATCCAGTTCACCATTCCACAAATAATCAATTGCTTTTCATCAATCGACACTCTACTAAATATGGGTACCATTCTTCGCTGTCCGGAATGTCGAGACTTGTCAACTCAAGCCAGGGCACTGAAAATTTTGGTAGCAGTCTAAATGATTTTTGTCGGTCTTTATGAAATTAAAACTAGAATATTATCATTTAGAATGTCTAAAATCATGGACTCTACCAAAAACTTGTTCAAACTTTGACTTGAATGTTCTCTCAAATGTATATTTTTTGTCATTGCTTCATTCATGTACGAGTATTATGAATGTGCTATTCTTTTTCTGTAACTTAAGTGTATTGTATTTTGAGTGATTGGACAACGGTCTGTAAAGCCGGTCAGTGGCTGAGTTGGCATCTCGTTTGGGTCTCACCCAGGCGTCGTGAGTTCAATTCCTCAGCTGGCTAAGTCCTCATTTACGACACAGTAACACCTTCCGCTTACTGTGATGGTAGTAGGAGATTTTCAAAAATTGTCAGGTTATTCGTAACCCGGAAATATTCGTCTTTCTTTAATTAAAAAAATAAAATAAATTAAGATTAAAATTAATAAATTACAGGCACGCTGCACGAACACGCCATTTCCAAGCACGCGTGCTCGGTTCTACTGGTGCCAGGCACTACCTTGAATCTCTCCCTCGCCACCTCCAGCACGCAGCCCGCACTGCTTGCCCATGGCAAATGGTTCTACCCCAAGTGTGAGCGAGACGTAAGGTACGTAAGAGTTTAGGAGATTCCGTTGGAAATGAGATCCCTGAGACCTACGTATAATGATTCAGAAAGATTAAGAAAGGGACGCTTAGATGATTTGGGCATATAGAGCGGATGGAAGAAGAAAAAATATTAAGATTATTATATTAAGGTTATTGAAGAAAAAAAATTGTTTTCTTTTGTAATGCACCACAATTGACCGGTCAGTGGCTGAGTTGACAAATGTGTCAGATTCAAATACAGGTATCATGGGTTCAGTTCATCCGCTGGCTAAATTCCGCATTATTGCATGAACGCCCTATTGAAAGACCACCATTACGAATTAAAACTTTGCTTGAAATGGTTTTAGCCGTCTTCGGTGACCAGCCAGGTACTTCCCCATCTACCTCCCCTCCACACTACCTTTACCCTCAAAACATACCCCGCTTGGAGATGCCAGTCTCACTGGCTCCAGACGGTTGGGAGCGATTGGGACTCTTGTGCAGTGTTAACATTAAAAAAACAAAAAGTCCTGCTTATAATGATGGTAGTAAACGTTTTGTTTATTATTAATTTATAACTTAAATTCCCTGACCAGTTCAATCCATTTGTAAATTATCCGTCATCTCGTTTTTAGCAATATCTGCGTCTAATCACGCCGAGTGACGAAGATGGCGGTGCTAACGATATTTTTTCATACTAACTGCGCAGGCGCAGACGTCTAGTGGCCACCAGCAACGTCAAAATATTCTAGCCGACAATCTCGGCCGGTGCTGGCCCGTGCTGCGCGGATACGTTACGCTTACGTATTCTGTAACATGAATGAGTTGATAGGTAATGAAGGCAACTAATGTTGTTGTGTCTGTACTGTACTGTTCTGCTCTGCGCGGTGCTGGTAAATGTGAATGAACCTTCATGCTAGTAGTTTTTTTTTCATCTTATGAAATTGTACATAATATAATTTTTTCATCACTTTTCCATTATCAAAGCACACGTGGAGATTGTTGTGCGGTGTGTATTTATGTATCTAGAAGTGATACCGTATTGCGCGCGTTAACCATCATAAGGCCGGTATTTCAATAAAATTATAATTATTATTATTAATACACTTTATGCGGTTTTCAGATGATGTAGTTAGATTTAATAGTTCTTGGTCTCCGGTACTTGACGGCTACACCAAAACTCAACGCCGAAAACCACATTAAAGAAAACCACATTAAAGTATTCTAGTAAAAATCATTATTATATTAAAATACCGGCCCTTAGAGGGTTAACACACGCAACACGATATCACTTCTACATACATAAATACACAATACAGGGTATAACTAAATCACAATCCTTGTGTTACGAATGTAATTAAATCTTTAGTTACAGACACATAAGCATGTTGATGTATGTGCCGTTACCGATCTTCGCACCACACACCTCCCCAAAATACAGATATTTTTTTAAATACGAAACTTTATGCAAGCGTTGCTTTTCACCTAATGAAATTGTACGTAATATTATTTTCTGATTCCAGGAATAATGGAGTCAGGGTATGGTGCTGGGTAGGAGCTCCCAGGCAATTGTCATCACAATACAAGATCACCGTGGAAGTATGGCTCAAAGCTGTAAAACATATCGGAAGAGATTTAGAAACTCTTACAGCCACGGAAACAGCATACGAGGAAGACGAATATCTTAAAGTAGGTTTTGAAAACAAAAGAAATACAGGTAAAGGAGGACAAACCAACGAAGAAGTAAAAAAACAAATTGGAAGAGATGTGGAAACTCTTAAAGCTGTGGAAATATACGACTATGGAAAAGAAAACAGATGTGAATTTAAAGACAAAAATGAAAACAGAGAAGGACACAGTAATGCAGAATCTAAAACACACATTGGAAGAGACTTGAAAAGTCTTAAAACTAAGAATTATGGTATGGAATCAGACAAAAATGATAAAGAGAATACACGTACATTTAAATACGAAGGTGGAAAGAGTCACATAAATGGAGGAGGACACAGTAATGCAGGAGATAAAAAACAATTTGGAATTGATAAAAAATGCCACGCTTCATTGGCATACACAGATAGAGACGAAAATGGATCAGATCTTGAAAGATGGGCTGATATTCCTATTGGAGACGATAGTTCGTCGCGAGAAGATTTGGTCAGTTTGGAAGAGGCTGACGGACCATTGCTCACTCTTGCTGCGGAGGTTTTGAGCCTCATTCAAGACCCTTGGAGCCAAGTGGTCTCATCAGGAAGAAGCCTGTTCCTCAGCGATAAGTTGCTCCGACAAGATGTAGAAATCAGAGTGTCAATTGGTCTACGCTATGCAGATCAGACAAATTGATGTGCTGATTTTTTATAAATATATGTATAAGTCCACGCGGGCTGTCTTAAGGTAAGGTCATTGGATGGGATGCCGTGTGGAGTTTCGAAGCTCTTTTAAAGAAAATGATGAGTAAACATGGGTCTTGAAAACACCCACGAGGAGGAAGGAAATCACTGGCTGTTTGTGTTATTTTTAACTGAGTATTCAATCAGAAATTCACGAGAAGATATTATATTTCGTCAAAATGTCCTTTCCTTCAGCGAATCGTCAAATATAACTTTAATAAAGTTGGTGGGAGGGGTACTATAAGAACCAGCGACTTGAGACAATACGGTGTTTGTCCAAACTTTCTTAACTTAAGAAAATTAACGTCTTATCTAAAAAAGGGTTGAATTTTGAATAACAAAACAAAAGTGTGCATTATAATCTGTTCGTTTTACTAGTAGAATTACAAATACGATTAAAAGTAAACGGTTAGAGAAATGCAGGAAGAAAAAATAAAACTTACTAACTATAGAAAGTACAACGATAATATACTAGAATTGTTATTTTGCAGAGTTTAGCCGGCCGCAAAGTGACCGATAGGATTTGACAAGTGTCACCATCTAGGAGACACACGTCGAACTTCCGAGGTCACGTGTCTACAAACGGTTAGAGAAATGCAAGAAGAAAAAATAAAACTTACTAACTATAGAAAGTAAAATGATAATATACTAGAATTGTTATTTTGCAGAGTTTAGCCTGCCGCAAAGTGACCGATAGGATTTGACAAGTGTCACCATCTAGGAGACACACGTCGAACTTCCGAGGTCACGTGTCTACAAACGGTTAGAGAAATGCAAGAAGAAAAAATAAAACTTACTAACTATAGAAAGTAAAATGATAATATACTAGAATTGTTATTTTGCAGAGTTTAGCCGGCCGCAAAGTGACCGATAGGATTTGACAAGTGTCACCATCCAGGTGACACATTAAGGGGAACGGCTACGGCCTCCAATCCAAAATTCAGTTTTGTATGAAACACGGAATAACAGAAGGGAATGTATGAGACGTTGTACGAATGAGAATGAAGCAAGAAGTGTATGCCAAGATCGAGTTGTTTGGCGGTCCGTCCTCTCTGGCTACCCCTGCGGCGAAACGGCGTGATGGTTAGTTAGTTAGAGTTTCACCGTCACGTGTAGGTAGGATCATGGACTTCTACAATATTCAGGAAGAAACCCCACAACCGACATCAAATGATTAACCCAAAAAATCAGGTTAGTTTCCTTGCATTATCTCAAATTGGAGAATAATTTTTGTCGTTTTAATTTACAGTTTCTTCATTCTAATTAAACTTTAGCGTTTGAAAAAGTAATTATTTAATTAAGTTAAACTACTTTTGTATTGTCTTCAAATGAAAACAAAATGAATAATTGTAAAAAAACGTAGTTTTTTAGCAATTTAAACCATAATGGGAACAGAGGTGAGATGTTTGAAAAATGTTAATTTTTGAACGACTATTGAAATATTAAAGTCAGTAAAAACATTGGTTTTCAGTCCGCATTATGTTGTTACTTAAATAAATCAATAACCAAGAAAAGTTTATTATTTAGGTGCTATAAAGTTACAAATTTTTTTTTTGTCGCTTAAGTTTGGGATCACCGAAATCAATATGGATTGATGAAATGAAAGGATTAACAAAATTCACAAAAACTTCAAAAGCATTTTTATCAAAACTACTAAGTCTCTTTGGTTGTCAGTGCCTCAAATAAAAATCATCAAGTTGTATAAGGGTTTTTCTATGAGAAAGACTATGATACTTGCGGGGAGGATGACGGGTTCCGCATCTAGGACGAATTACCAAACTCTAATGGCTTGTCCATAATCCAGTATTTAGTAGAGTAGCTAGTAGTAACTGCTAATCTTCAAAGCAAATACTGGTCCTGTTGGCATTCCTTCCATACTTCTCGGCAGAGCCAATATTAAAATCTGCAGCGAAATAAAATATTTGGGGCATGTCGTCACCGATGACTTAAATGAAAAAAATTACATGGAACGTCAAAGAAGAGCACTGAGCGTGCGAGCCAACATGCTCGCCGGGAGATTCAACAGGTGCAGTCCTCCGGTAATGAAGCAACTATTCCAGGCATACTGCATGGGGTTTTACGCCAGCGAACTATGGACAAGGTATACACAAGGCGTCATGAACACACTCCGGGCATACAGGGCTCTGTTCGGCCTCCCTCGGTGATACAGCGCCTCGCAGATGTTCGCAGAGGGAAGGGTGCATGGGTTCGCTGCTTTGGTGCACTAGAGTAGCCGGGACGAGTCAGCATTATCGGAGATCGGAAAACACTCTTCTCCAGGCCGTCACCCAGTGGCAGGGCGCGCCCCTATACCATAGGTGAAGAATTTCTCTCAAGCCACCTCAGTACAAGTGCTAAATATATTCAACTTTTTAAATTTTTCTTATTTTATATTCTATTTCAATATCATGTAATTTATTCAGATCTATTACTTTATATGGCAGACAGAATATTGCACTCACCGCCTTGTTCAGCTGAAATAAACACATTATTATTATTATTAAAGCACTGTCCTGCGAGTGCTGTCCAAACGTTCATTTTAGCAAAATGATTCCCCACCAAACTACAAGGATGCGCGCGCCACTCGCACTACTTTGCCGACTCGCCGATTGCACCGTATGTACTCGTGAACTCGAATGTATTAGTAGATTAGCGAGTGTCCAAACGCTGCTAGTGGACAGCAGCTGCCCCCACCTACACCCCAAAGATGCGCCCGTAGGCGGTGGTCGGGGCTACAATAAATTGCATTCTATTCCAGTCAACTAAATTGCTACTACTACCTATCGCTAAAGCGTTTTGTCCATACGTGACCAATGCCTAAAAAATGCCTATGAACGGTTTAGTTACCACAACTACTCTACTAAATATTAGCTCCGTGTGAAAAAGTGAAAAGAAATGTCACTATCATTAGTCAGAAAAGAAGAAATATCAACTTAGAAGGCCATTTCCGTGTTTCAATTGTTGGGATATAATGTGATGCTAATAAAAAAAATTATAATTATTTATATAACATTATTGTGGCACGACACACGGCTTTTTGGTTACGTATTTATTTGTCGCCAGGTAGGTACAATGTTATGTAGAATAATTATTTGAAGCGGTGATATTTTATATGCTGGCAGCACCGGAAACTCAGTCCACCGTGGCATATCTATGGTCTAACCAAGTGTCACTGCCGTACGATTTATAACCAAGAAAATCCACGCACTTGTTGAATTGCATCAGTAGAATGCTTGCTTAATTTCCAATGATAATTATCAATTTTGGCAAAAGGAATAGCGTAAACATTCACTTTTAGCTACATAAATAAGTATATTGTGATTTCTCAAATCATTCTGAATGTCAGGGATAAGTTATAGTTTGACTCGAACGCACATTCTCGGTGGCACCTACACATTTGAAACCGACCGTATGTACCAGCAACATTAATCAGTAAATATCTATATTGTGTAATTTATATAATTTATTTGTGAGAAACAAAGAGCTTTTAATACAAATTTATATACAGAGGAAGTTTGACAAAAGGTAAGCCAACAAAGTTTCTTTAAGTAAAAAACTGGTTAAGTACAGATGTTTTATTAGAAAAAAAATAATAATAAGAAAGGGAGGAGATGAAGAGGAAAATAGGATCGGGACAGGAGATGCTCTCGGTACATTTTATACTCGTACATATTACTTCGGTTCGATATTTTGAAAGGGTATTGTGAAGAATGTCGATAATGTGAAATTGTGCGTTATATTGCGCACAAATACGGGGAATTGGAGAATGTATCTAAAGATTGTTCCTGCACGGGGGCAAATAAAAAAATCGGTTTGTCGGGTTGGTCTTGTCGGTATGTGAATGTTTATAAAGTTAATGAGCTCTGGCGAGTCCAGGCTATTAGTCATAATTTTAAATAACAAGATTTGATCAAATATTAAGCGTCGCGTTTGAAGCCTGGTGAAGTTATGGGATTATTGGTTATGAGAGCGTTACGTAGGTGCTACGAGTTTTGATCATCCAATATCTCGGCATTATTAAGCTAAAACCATGGGCCAAAAGTCAAGCTTGTGACCATGGGCCAAAGAGAGTGAGCGACGGAGTTAACTTTAGAAAATTTCTTGATTTGTGACCATGGGCCAAAGAGAGTGAGCGACGGAGTTAACTTTAGAAAATTTCTTGATTTGTGACCATGGGCCAAAGAGAGTGAGCGACGGAGTTAACTTTAGAAAATTTCTGATTTGTGACCATGGGCCAAAGAGCAGATGACGGAGTTGAACTTGGTGAAAATTTCAATTTAGACCATACAAAAGAGAGTGAGCTGATTTGAGTTAAATCCTTGCAGTACTTTGATTTTAGACCATGGGCCAAAGAGAGTGAGCGATTTGGAGTTAACTTTAGAAAAATTTCTTGATTTGTGACCATGGGCCAAAGAGAGTGAGCGATTTGAGTTAACTTCTTTAGAAATTTCTTGTTTTGTGACCATGGGCCAAAGAGAGTGAGCGACGGAGTTAACTTTAGAAAATTTCTTGATTTGTGACCATGGGCCAAAGAGAGTGAGCGACGGAGTTAACTTTAGAAAATTTCTTGATTTGTGACCATGGGCCAAAGAGAGTGAGCGACGGAGTTAACTTTAGAAAATTTCAAAAAAATTCAAACCGTGGTCTATACGAAACATAGTATTCAAATTTCGGAACAGTGGTAGGATTCCATTGTAGTGGTAGGATTCCGAATATATTTGGTGATAGCCCACATAACTACAAAATTTCTCTAATCTGTTATTTTCACTTATAACTTTTGTTGTTTATAATTGCATTTTTTTTACATATTGTTGTACACCGTTTTTGGACGGTTGGTAATTTTCTTGATTTTATGTTTTTGGTTTCTTATTTAGAGCACATAAATTACTCATCGTTAATGACTATTTGAAATATTCCAAGTTTAGAAAACAGGCGAAAAATAAATGACCTAAACCTTTTATTAAAATTATTAAATTGTAAATTCGATTGTTCTGTACTCCTGTATTTAATCAATCTATACATACCCAAACGAACTATAAGACAAACACTAACATTTTAAATATGTATTTCCTATTCCAACTACAGCCTGCATTCCCCAATTATACGCTTACACACAGTCTTGGTAACAAATACTTAAATGATATGGATGTATTTGACAATAATCTGAACTTGGCCAATTAAAAAAAGTATGAACGAATTATTCACCTAGTTTTTAAATTATTTATTTATTTGTTATTAATATTAACATTGACTTTGTGGATATTGTATTATTCATTTTTTCTGTTCCTTTATAAAGGTGTATATTTTTTTGCTTCGGTGCAGTTTATTCTTATTTCAAGTGTAATTAACTTTAGTGCATTTTTTTTTATATTTATTTAAAAAAATATGTACCCATTTATAAAAGACTTCTGGGCGTTTAAATAAATAAATTTTCAAAATGATTGTCGTGTACATTACAAATTAAAAAAAATGAAATTACCGGACATTAATGCGGCTGGTAAAGGGATAATCTACCTTTCACCATCTTGCCCCACTTCAGCATATATAGGTACACCATCATGTTTCCAGTATAATTAAATTTCTAATTGCAGACACATACTCGTATGCATATGAGGTATGTGCCGCTATCGATTTTCGCAACTAATACCTCCCTGTAATGAAATAATCCTCCTTCCAGAGGGTAATAAACCAACCCGAAAGTAGTCTTTAAAAACATAATAAACACTACCGTAAGCAATAAAATAAATTTCAAGTTAGTTAGTAATAAAAACAATATTAGAAAGCAGGGAACTCACTCCCGACATCCATGCTATATATACCATAGTTTTAGTATTCATTGTACCAGTCTGTGGATGCCCGTGATAGGGTGAAACCGGTCCGGTCTAAAATAAATATGTGGTAAAAAGTTACAAAGGTTTTTAAAAAAAAAATAAAAAAATATTATGGAATTCCAACATGAATTGACAGTTTCAAAATTAAAAATAAATAGACCGCGGTTTGAAGTCGCATCTCCATTGGTCGAACTTCTTCATTTATTGACTTTTAGGAACTACTCGCAACGTAATTCTAAAGACTGGCTATATTTAACTATTGGCAACACTGAGACGCATGCGCGTTGGACCTCGACTTGCCGACAGAGCGATCTTGAAAACCAACCGCATTCGGCCCCGAGTGGCGTTAGCAGTTGTAACGTATTTTCTACATACTGGAACTCCGTGTTTCAAAACCTTTCTGATAACATCATTTGTGACTTGGGTTAAATAAGGTATCATTCGCATCCTTTAGCGGTCATCAGTTTAACATTTACGCATAAGCCCCGCGATAGAATGAACTAGTTCCAAGTAAACTTGTTAAATTTTCTCTGTTTCCAGGTAAACAAGGATCTAGGCACAATGGAGAATTCTATTATAGAGAGAGTCACCATCAAGGCAGAACCAGGAATTCAAGATGAGGAAGGTGGTGGAGTATCCTATGGACAAATAGATATCAAACCCACTGATATTAAAATTGAATGCGTGGAGCACTCTGAAAGACTTCACCAAGCGGCGGGTAAAACATGTTCCTTGATGTACCTTTTTAAACTTGACTTTAAAGAGTCCGTTTTCATCAAAATCTTTATTGTATCTGTAAAATTGTAGCATAGTTTGTGTGCAGTCGTCACAACATGTGACTTGTGTTTTCATTATTCTTTTAGATTACTGTTTTAAGATATAATGTTAATTAATCTCAAGCAATAATTTAGCGGGGACAAATTCCCGTCCTGTAAAATTAACATTTTGCAATAATTTAAAAAAAAATGTTTTCTCTTCTAGGTGCAGTAACGGGAATTAATATCATAAATTCGGTTAAAAAAGGACCCAACACAAAAGGATCAACAAATTCTAAATCGTTCGCCTGCACTGAATGTGACAGAAAACTTACTTCTAAGTCCACCTTAATTACTCATATTCGTACTCATACTGAAGAAAAACCATTCTCATGCTCTTACTGTAGTTATTTGTCTTCATACAAGTCAAACTTTTTAAGACACATACGCACTCATTCTAAAGAAAAATTAATCTCATGTCCGTACTGCAATGTTTCGTTTTCACAGAAACTTCACCTTAAAACACACATTCGCACTCATGTTAAAAAAGAACCGTTATTCTGCTCTCTCTGTTCATTTTCATGTTCATATCAATCATACTTAATCGAGCATATTCGTACTCATACTCAAGAAAAACCGTTTTCATGCTCTTACTGTATTTTTTCATGTTCACGTAAATCACACTTATTAAGGCATATTCGTATTCATACTAAAGGAAAACCATTCTCATGCTCTTACTGCAATTACACATCTTCACGGAAGTCAGACTTAATATCACATATTCGTACTCATACCAAAGAAAAACCATTTTCGTGCTCTTACTGTATTTTTTCATGTTCACGTAAATCACATTTAATAAGACATACTCGTATTCATACTAAAGAAAAACCATTCTCATGCTCTTACTGCAATTACTCATGTTCACGGAAATCAGACTTAATACCACACATTCGTACTCATACCAAAGAAAAACCATTCTCATGTTCTGACTGCCATTATTCATGTTCGCAAAAACAGTATTTAGTCCAACACTTTCGCACTCATACTAAAGAAAAACCATTCTCTTGCTCTTACTGTAATTTTTCAAGTTCATTCAATTCAACCTTATCAAAACACATTCTTTCTCATACAATAGAATGACCATTCTCATGCTCTTACTGTAATTATTCATGTTGACAGAAAACAAAACTAATAAGACATATTAGTACTCATACTAAAGGCAAACCATTTCCATGTTCTTAATGTGTTTCACTCAAGTCAAGCTTAAAAACTCACATTTACAATCAGACTAATGAAAAACCATTTTCATGCTCTACTATTCGTATTCTTATTGTAACTATTCACCTTCAGTCAAATATAACTTAATCCATCACATACGTACTCATATTAATGAAAAACCGTTCTCATGTTCCTACCGGTAATTCATATTCATTAAAACCGACTTAAATCCAACACATTCGCACTCATACTAAGTAAAAACCATTTTCATGTTCTTAAAAACCACCTCAGTACAGGTACTCTTAGCGAGATGTTCATGAAACACTATAATA